>JAJIYU010006300.1:0-20867 GCA_030144865.1 Tinospora cordifolia
ATATCATATAATGATAATTAAAAACAAGTTTCCACTCATTTTTATATTTATTTTGAATTTTTAAAAATTCATGTTGACGTGTATACATTATAAGACCTAGGGTGATCACAGTGAACATGCTAGAAACTCAAACTAGTAAAGTAGAAGTGTAAGAAATGTCATCCACCTTAGTTGCTTGTTTGTAGAAAATCCTACAAAGCTTTCTTTCTTCTATGCACTACAAGAAAACCAGCAACTTCAAGAATGTAAAAGAAATCTAAAATCATAACTTCTCTCTAAGAATCATTCAAGAACATAAGAGAGTGAGAAGAGGTTGCCAAGAAGAAGGCTAAAACAAGCAAAGAAGAAAGTGTCAACTCTTTACTTTGAGATGAAGAATAAGTGTGCAGAAGGGGGGTTTATATAGATTTTTCAAGATACAAGGGGGCCACGATTTTGGCAACTTTGATCAGGGTTTCCCCTCATGTGCAGCTAGGTTTGCACACAAATCACAAGGAGGTGGCTCGGGTTTGAAGTTCAAGGATATGATGGTAATTCTCACACTCGGCGCCAAGATAGTGCATTTTTGGGTTTACTAAACTTTCTTGTTCTTGTTTCTTTGGTTTCTTCTTGTGTGTGACAGTTAGGGTCCCCTTGTGAGCATGGATTAAATTCTCGAACTTCTAATTAGGTTCCTTCATATGTGTGCACACTCGTACTCACACATGTGGTCGATTTTGGGGTGTACGGGCTATGGGTGCACTTGATCATTTGTGGGTGGTCATGCATTCATAGGTCTATAAGAATTTAATAAAAATTTATATCTCCTTATATAATAAGAATTTAAGACTTTAATCTATATTTTTGGGTTCATAATAGACTAATACATATTTCCAAACCATTTTTTGACTAGGATGATTTTCATTTCATTTACTTTCCTAATTTGGACTCCATCGAAGTGTATTAGGCAGATGAAAACCCCATTCTTGGCCAATTGGGCGGATTCTACATATGTTTTCTACTTGATTAGTTCATATCATCTCATGAAGTTTCAAGTCATTCTGAGGTTCTAAGGGTCACTAAATAAGGATTTTGGACCTGCTAAATTTGCCCCTAAAATGGACCCGATTTCATTTCTCACCCAAATTTCATCCAATTGATATTGAGATTCTCATTTTATTAAGTAGGGATTTTCAGGGTATTACAGTTATGGAGAAAGCCTAGACTCAGAAAATGATAGACCATGTTTGGTGAATGATCGGTAACATTGAAAGAACTTATTTCTCTATGCTTGGCTGGTATGGGACGATCAGGTATAATGGGATCAAGAAACCTTAGTTATCGAGACGTTTGTGAAAGTGTTTGGGTCTGGCAATTTTCTGTGTGAAAGTCTAAGTGGAAGGGGTAGAATGGTATGTGATACTTGAACCTAGAAGCTTAGATGGAAGCCTTGAATTTTAGTATGCTAGTGTGAACTTGTATGATAGTATGATTGTTTGAAAAACGTGCTTGATTTTTTTACGTGTGTATGTCATATGAAACCAAATCTTCTACCCAAGAATGAAAAGAACCTAGATGCATAAACTAATAGGCCAGTGAACAGATCAAAAACTTAAAGACTTGAATTTAGAGTCATGATAGTACGAATAAACTAAATGGCTAGGGAATACGAATTCGATGAATGAACATGGATGAGACAACCATCTTCTCAAGTCTAGAAAAACATTTTGTATCTCAAAGATAAGGGTAGGCGGGTTGTGTGCCCTAGATTATAATTCACCTAAATCCTTCATTGTGAAACCTTATTGGATACTAAAATGGCTTCTGACTTGTAGATAATGGTTGGATCAAAGACATATGCTACCAGGGTTGCAACGTTCGACGAAACTAAACAACAAGAGCAAGAAACTCCTGTTGGGATGGAAGCAAGAATGGAAAGCATGATGAATGAAGTTACTCAGAGAGTCTTAGACTAGATCATGAGGACACTACCTCAAGTGATACCTCAGGTAATACCTCAACCTCAAGTGCTTGAACCCATCTAGGTTCAGCAACCTGTGGCCCCAGCTCTCGAATGTCAAAGGGTTTAGGAGGATCTGGATGATGAGAAATAGAAGAAGATGCTAATGGAGCTACAGAAGCTCCACCCTCCACATTTTTGAAGAACAACTGACTCTATCACGATGGCCCATTAGTATCAAGAGATGGAGGAACATCTAAATGTGTTGAAGTTAACTGGGTAAAGACGGGCGACACTAGCCACACATCACTTCAAGGGACTGGCCAGAAGTTGATGGCATATGATGAGGATGGACCCTAAGACAAATGTTGAAGAAATGAGCTAGAAAAAGTTCATAGAGATCTTAAAAGTTATTTCCTAAAGCGACACTGAGTAAGCTACAATAAGATTCTGTCTAGCTAAATCAAAGGGACCTGACTATTGTTGAATATGAGAAAGTTCATTGAACTCACCAAATTCTCCCCAGAACTGATTAGGGAAGAAAGAACGAAGGCTAATCATTTTGCACAGGGTCTCAAGATGGAGATCCAAAAGATAGTAAGAACTCTGGGCCTAAAGACGTACAAAGACATCATGGAAAAACTCTAACCCTGGAACAAGAACTCAACCTAGAACAACAGGTGAGGGGAAGAACAAAAAGCCCAGGATTGAAAAAGATCAAGGGGCTTAGAAGAAAAAAAAAAGCAAAGTGGTGGGAAAACATCACAGAAATGCAAACCAGGGAGAGTCTAAAGAGCAATCTAGACAGTAAAGACTATGCTACGTGTGCAGATAGAAGGGTCATCTTGCTAAGAACTGCGTGACTACACTTGCTACAGCTCCTCAGCAACAGCCACCATAGGGAAGAGGTCAGAACAGTCATCTTTGGGAGAGGCAACAACAACAGAATGCCAATAAGGGGCATAATTAAGGCCATGGTCAGAACCAGGCTAGAATGTTTGTTATTGAGGCCTAGGAAGATCAAGTCCCTACAGTTGAAGGTACATTTTTATTATTTAATGTTACTGTGAAACTATTATTTGACTCAAGTGCCTCTAAGTCTTTTTTCTCCAAAGAATTAGCTGATAGGTTACAACTTGTGAGAAAACACTACCCATAACTTTTAATGTGTCCACACCAATAGGGACCACTATTACTTCAAAAAGAATGTGTAGTTGTGATTTAAGATTTGGGGATAAACTCTTAACAGTTGATTTATGTACTTTACCTTCTTATGACTATTATGTAATCTTGGGGATGGATTGGTTAGATCAGTACTAAGCCCAGATAGATTGTCCTAAGAGACAAGTAACCATAACCCTACATTCGGGGGAAACCCATAAAATCAATGTTGATATGCAGAGGCTACCGAGAAGTCCAATTGTAGCCATGTTAAACTGCTTAAGGTAGAAGAATGGATTCGAGGAACTCCCTAAAAAGGAATTTGTTGAACTAAAGGGAATACAAGACCTAGCAGTGGTTAGTGAATAGGAGGATGAGTTCCCAGATGACTTACCCGGACTACCACCAATTAAAGAGTTAGAGTTCAAGATTGAACTTCACCTTGGAACCAACCCTATAGTCATACTTCCGTATAGAATGACACCAATAGAACTAAGCGAGTTGAAGTTTCACCTTGATGAGCTCCAGGAAAAAGGCTTTTTCATGACAAGTGAATCACCCTGGGAGCTCCCATACTGCTTGTAAATAAGAAAGATGGTTCTATGAGACCTTGTGTCGATTACCAGAAGCTAAACCAAACTACAATAAAGAATAAATACCATTTACCAAGGATTATGACCTATTCGATCAATTGAGAGGAGTTACTCATTTCTTAAAAATTGATATTAAGCTAGGTTATCATCAGTTGAGAATCAGGGAGTCCGACATATACAAGACAACCTTCAGAATAAGATATGGACATTTTGAGTTTACCATGATGCCCTTTGGTTTGACCAATGCCCTAGCAACATTCATGGATTTAATGAACCGGTGTTTAGACAATGCCTTGACTAATTGGTGGTGGTATTTGTAGATGACAATTTGATTTACTCTAAGTTAGAGGCTGAACACTTAGAACACTTGCGAATAGTGTTGGAGACCCTCAAAAGGCACCAATTATATGCTAAGTTTAGCAAGTATGAATTTTGACAGTCAAGTTCTTTGGCCATATAGTATTAGTAAAAGGCATTTCTCTTGATCCAGAAAAGTTGGAATTTGTCATGGATTGGAAGCAACCAAAGACAATTACAGAGATTGGGAATTTCTTGGACTTAGTTGGATACTACCGAAGATTTATCCAAAACTTCTCCAAGCTAGCAGAACCTATGACCAAGCTAACCAGGAAGGGAGTTAAGTTCAATTGGGATGTGAAGTTTGAACAATCATTCCAAGAACTAAAGAAGAAGTTAACTACGACCCCTATCCTAGTTACTCCAACCCATAGTGTTACCTTTACCCTTCATATTGATGTTTTACTGAGTGGACTAGGAGCAGTATTGATGCAAGAAAGACAAGTAGTCAATTAAGTCTTGCGACAACTGAATGTCTATGAAAAGAATTACGCTACTCATAACCTAGAGTTAGCAACCATTGTGTTTGCCCTGAAAATTTGGAGACATTATTTTTATGGTAATAAGTTTGATCTCTTTTTTTGATCATAAGAGCTTGAAGTACATCTACACCCAAAAGGAGTTGAACCTTAGGCAACGGGGATGGATGGAGTTCTTGAAAGACTGTTCCAACTACACTACCACTCGAGGAAGGCCAATGTGGTGGCTGATGCCTTGAATAGAAAGTTCAACAAACAAGAGGAAGAAAAGGGTTAGGTGTACTAGTTGATTGAAGACTTTAGGTTGGGTATAACCTTGAATGAAAAACAAGCCTATCTCTACAACATGTCTTGCCAACTAGATCTTCTGAACCAAATCAGGGATGAGCAAAGACAAGACAAATGACTTACTAGATTGATAGAAAAAGTTATATAGGGTAATTGTGCTGACTTCAAGATAGATGCTGAGAATACCCTCAGACTTGAGGAGAGGATCTGTATACCTTAAAATAGACAAAGTTAGCAGACCATACTAGATGAAGCTCATTAGACCAAGTAGGTGATGCATCTAGGTGGTGACAAGATGTATCAAAATCTCCATAAAACATACTAGTAGCGATGAATGAAGAAGGATGTGGCTAAGCATGTTGTCAAGTGCTTAACTTGTCAGCAAGTGAAAGCAAAGCATCAAAAACCTTCTAGAATGTTACAACCACTCCATATCCCTAAATGGAAGTGGGATAACATTGCCATGGACTTCATCGTGGTTTGCCTAGGAACCAAAAAAAAAGAAAACACTATTTGGATGATTGTGGATCATGTCACTAAAGTGACTCATTTCCTGCCAATCAGATCTACAAACCAAGTTAGTAAGTTGGGAAAACTATATGTGAAAGAAGTAGTAAGGCTGCATGGTGTGCCCAAAAAAATAGTGTTTGATCGAGACTCTAGCTTCACTTCTATAATACCCCGACCCCCAAGACTTTCAACTAGACTTAACCACAAGGCGGGACAGGTCGGTTTTATATTTACAAGTACACAACTTGCATCTTGATTCCTTTATTCTAACTCTTATTACACCTTTCATGAGTGCCTCACTCAGTTTGATCAATTTTGAATTCAATAAGGCATTACAAGTAGAAAAAAGAATATTTCTAACTCTTTATTTATTAAAGAAAACAAAAGACATTATTGAATTCATAATCAAGAGTATATAACTCAAAATTTTTGAATAAAAATTCAGCGAAAGTTTTTTTCAAAATTGGGCAACATGCCCTTACATTAAAAAGGAAACTTTCTAAAAATAGAAACTTTCTAAATATAGGTACTATTAGATTTTCATAGTCTTCATGATTCAATTTCATAAAAAATAAGAGAAGAAGGGATGAGCACAAAGCTCAATAGATCTTTTTCAAACAACCATCTTGCAAATTCAAATCAATAACACATTCATAATTCAAGTACTTGCATGCATTAAGCATTTTAAACATGGATTTGTTTCAAGTTAAGACTTAGACCAAAAGGGTTTTAAAGCCCTATATGCTCTTGACAAAGTACCTCCTTAGAGTAAAATATGGCATGTCTTAGCCAATTTCATTGGACTTTTAGAACTTAGGGACTCTTACCCACCAACCAAGTATTTTATCTTAAAATTATATGAACTAATCATATGAAAAGAACATCCATAGTAACCCACATGTTACTATGATGGTACGTGGTTATTATCACCATCTTCTCAATTGAATCTCATATCCATGAATCATAAAACAAATTTCAGAACATGGAACTAACATAAATAAAATTCAGAATACAACAATCTAAAAATCAAATCATGGAACATCCACAAACATGCATCATACTTTGAAATAAAACCTAAGCATGATACTAAGCATGGCATGGATATTATGAATGCATAAACATGAACATGAATCAAATATGAAACTAAAACCAATTTTAAAATACTAAAACTGAAAGTTATTTGATTTCTGAAAACTATACAAACAATGAACATGCTACTAATTCAAATAAAAAAGGGGTGTTCTAGAAATCACTTCTACCTTATGATGTATTCTCCCAAAAATTCAGTAAAGGTTTAAACGTCCAAGCACTTCCACACACCAACAAAAATCATTCAAATCAACTCATTATAATACTAAATTGAAGCTTCTCACTTATGAACACAAAAGAAAAGAGAAGTGAGAAGAGATGCCAAGAAGAAGGCTTTAGAGAAAACAAGAGGAAATCTCAAATCTTGTTACTGGGATGAGAGGAATGAGAGCCTAGAGGGGGTTTATATAGATTTTTAGTGAGCATAAGGGGACGTCTTGGGCAGCTAAGGTAGTTCACAAAGTTTGGGCAAGTTTCCAAATAACATCAACTGATATGAAAGTGTTTAAGATTTATGTTTTATTTGATTGGAATAATGATTTAATATTTGGGATGATCTACTGGACTCTTGAGCTCACCCCTCTTTTTTAACATTTCAAAAAATCAGTAAATCAGATGCTACGTGACTTGTGGGAGTTTACTTAATTAATTTTATTTAGAATTTCTCTTTTTAAGTTTGTTAGTCAGGCATGTTGGCCTAGTTCTCCTTGTTAGTTTTAAAATTAATTCAAATTGTAAGAAACTCAAGGGTTATATACCTCGTGAATGTTAAAGATGATTTTTAGATAAATGATATTGACTTATTACATTTAAAAGTTTTAAAATGTTATTATGAAATCTGTATGAGTTATTATTATAGGAAGTCTTATAGAGTTGGAACAGTGAAATGATAGAAAGAGAAAAGAGAAAAAAAAGTGACACACTGCCACTCGAGTGGCCATTAATGATTTATGAATAATGTTTGTGTAACACCCTACCTACCCCAAATTTCCTCCACGTGGAGCACACCACTCAGCCAGGAGGCAGGTCGGCATTACTTGATCTATTTTTTTCTTTCTTTTCAAGTAAACGCTATGAGACTTCCTGAGAAATGTTAACTCATATACATATTTCATAAAGGTAAAACATTAAGAAACCTTTAGATAAAACAATTTAATATCATTAATCAAGTCAAAATTCAAAAGGTACATAGCATTTGTGTTTATTACAAGGAAATAACTTCAAAATCTTAAGTAAAGTAAAGTGGGCCAACCCTACAATTAAATAAAATCTTTAAGGAAATAGTCTAAGCAACATCTAAGCAGCCTCTGATTTATCAATTTTCTAAAATTTTTAGAAAAGAAGGGATGAGCTCAAAAGCCTAGTGGATCATCCCAAATATTTAAGTCATTATTCCAACAAATAAGATACACATGTCAAACACTTTCAAATATTATATGATTCAAACATTTCATTGTTCAACCGTTGTAGTTAAGATAGAAAGGGTCAACCTCAATGTTCTTTCGTATCAAAGGGGAGGAAAGACAATCCTTATGCCAGTTTCCAATGGATCTAAGGTCTTACTCATTATCCCAAAATTAGCATCTTACCCGTTGTCCCATTTTATTGAAGAAGGGACGATCCCATCGTTCTATTCTTAAGAACACCCACACCAATCCCCCATGGGACACTGCATTATTACATGGTTATAATCTTTATTAATCTTTTGTTAAGTATAAGACATGGCAATTTTGCATAAGTACAAACGTGGATTGTAATAACCCAAAATCTTGTCAAATAATTAAAGATAAATAAGTTAAATGAAAATAAATGAAATAAGATTTTAAGACATCTTTGGGTGCAAATTGTGGGTTGGCAAATAAAAAATATATATTGGAGATATAATATAAATTAGACAAATAAGACCTTAATTTGATAATTAAATAAAAATTTTAATTTAGTAAAATTAATAAAGTATATATATATATATATATATATATATAGGTTAATGTGTGTATGAATAACATGTGTGTTAACATAATGAATGTTAATACTACATATTATAGGAATATGTATATAGAAAAATTTACTTAATTGAATAAAAATGTAGTATACGTATATTTATTTAAAATAAATAAAACATTATGTAAGTATCAATTTATAATTCATAAATGATTATCTGAAAATAAAATATAAAATAAATAAAAATATACGGAAATAGAAAATGTAGATTATTTAATTATTGGCATTAAAAATATTGAAGAAATAGAAATATATCTAATAAATACAATATTAAAGAAATAGAAAACGAAAAATATTGGCAAGTCATTAAAATAGAAGGGAATGTGCTAAAATTCATGTTTACATCAATTAGAAAGTGTAAAATTGGCAAATTTCAGATAATAGCAATATTAGAAAGCAAATTTGGTAATTAGAAACTGCAACCAACGGTCCAAAACCAATCTGCACAATCCAACGAATGAAATCGAAGCCCAAAAGAGCGCCCAGGAGCACCGGATCAGCGTAATCCAACGACCGAGAAACGATCGGCCAGATCTAATGGACGAGATCACTTTCGTTGATCGCGAACCAGATCCAAACACTGCAATCGATGATCATCCAATGGCCAAGATTCGTGCTCACGGTAAGATGATCATCTGGTGTTGTGATCGAGGTGCATTTGACAGCGGAGATCAAAGCCGCGTGGATAATCGCGAACGGTGCTGCCCTCGAGGACGATCAAAGGGGTCGAATTTGATTTGTATTCGGTCGATCGCGAATGGTGCTGCATTCGAGGCTCATCTGACAGTGAAGATCTTAGTCGCTTTGATGATTGTGCTACTTTCAAGGAAATCCAGCGGTCCAGATCAGATCAGATGCGTTAACGCGTTCGAAGAAGATCCGACGACCCACGGCGAGTTTGTTAATCTTGATCATGATCTAAGTGACGCAATCGAGGATCATCAATGGCCCACGATTAAGCTCCGATTAAACTTAGATTAATAACGAAGATAATCCAAAAAATTTCAAAAGATTTCCAAAAAAATCTAAAAATTGTGTTTCTAAATTTCCCAAACACACTTGCTATTTCTTATACTTGGGGGGCACGAAAATTTGAGTAGTTAACAAGTTTCCTACAAGGAGCACACCAAAGACTTACCATTCTACACTATTTTAAACTCTATATAAATGACCCCTAGTGCTCACATTGTTTTCATCCTAAATCAAGAGCATACTAGTCCCTCTTAACTCTCTGACCTTCTTTTTGGCAATCCCCTCAGTTCTTGAGTAATCTTGAACTGTTCTTGAGTTTTCTTGAGTGTTCTTGAGTGTTCTTCAGTGTTTTGAAGCTTTGGAGTAACAAAACTCTGTCGGATTTCAGAGGTGAGCAAAAGAGACCTATTTAAGGTGGAAGTGGTTTCTAACTTTTACTTCTTTATTTTAATTTGAATAAGTCTTGCATGTGTGATGATGTTTTGAAGTTGAATGATTGAATATATGTTTTAAATATGCATGCTTTACTTATTTGATGTGCCATGAATATACATGTTATGCATGTTTAGAAATCAAGAATAATGATGCATGATATGCTAGAATTGTGCCATGAATAAATATTTATGATTCATGTTATGTACATGTTGCATCGATGGTTTAATCCGATATTGTGTGTTTTATCACTAACCAAAGATTAAATAATGATTCAATCCACATACCAGCGCGATGATGGACTGCATAGTGTCATTGTGTATGTTCCACCCCCGATCCGGCTTGTTAGCTTACCTTTGATGATTTTGAACTGGGTTTCCAAGAGTGATCCCACTTCATAGATATTGGATTTGAGCTTCCAAGAGTGATTCTCTCTCCCAACAATGTGAAACACAGAGATTAAACTCTTTCGGTCCAAATGTCAACCATAAACAAGAAATTTGTTTGAATCGCCTTAATATACAAAAGTTTTTGATATGCTTGGTTTGTTTGAATTGAAATAACAATTTAAATGTTAGAATGATCCACTGGGCTATGTGCTCACCTCTTCCTTCTATTTTTCAGGTAATTGATTTACATGAAGACCATGAATATTAGTTAGGTTCTTTTTATTTAAAACGTTTATAATTTCCATGTAAGGGCATGTTGCCCAAGTTTTGAATCTTCCACTGTAATAGTTTTTTTTTTCAAGATCAAATTATGTACTCAATTTTATTTAATTACTTGAGTTTATGAATTTCATTCATTTCTAGTATTTTTGCCTTATTAAATTCTTAAATTCAAGTGATGTACTATCAAATAAAGTTAAGGCATGAAATGAGTGAAAAAGAAAGTGATGCAAGTTGTGTACTTGTAAATGTAACAACGGTTCAACCCGCCATTTGCTTTAGTCTACTATCAAGAAATGGTAGTCATGTCCAATGCTTAAAGATGCGGGGGTTGGGGTGTTACAAAGGTGGTATTAGAGCCTAGTTAGCAAATGTACTGGGCAAGAATTAGAAAGTCAATTAGTGGTTGTTTGACTAGAATTAGAAACTCAAATTAGGGTTTCACTTGGAATTGAATTGAATCTTGAATGCTCTACCTTCTATTTTTGAACTTGAAAAATGTTTTAGAAAGTGTTTTCAAAAAGAAAAAAAATATATTGTGAAATATTTTGTTTGGATACAAAGACTACAAATTGAGCTGATAGTGGGTAAGTCTTGTCCCGAGTAAAGCTAAACATTGAAAGGGAGGTGGGTTATCCCATGCAGTTGCTAAGCAGACTTCGGTCTTGCTACCCGATCAGGAGGTTTTCCCATCAGCTTATATGAGTAGTCGGTGTTGAAGAACACTCTTATTTTCTATAAAAGAAAACTAGAAGGTGGAAAATTAGGGCAAGAAAGTTAATAGAAGTCGAAAAAGATGTCAAATATGGTATCTTGACTAGACAAAGGTTGTGAGTCAACCAGATTGAACCCTAGGTTCGGAGAAAGACCCTAGGTAGAAATGTGGTGTAGCCAGGGGTGGCAGAGTGGATCAAAAGCATAAATCTCTAGAGCATAGGCTAGAAACGAAAACTTGTGTGAAAACAGAAAATTGTTTGATCAGGACACGAGACCGGGAAGCTTCTGTATCTTTCGGTTTCTATGTAGTATGGGATGCATAGGAATTCGGGGGTATGGAGGAAGCCTAGACTTGTTGAATGATGGACCATGTGTGGCGAATGATTGATAACTCTGGCAGAACGAGTTTCTCTATGCTCACTGGTATGGGACGGTGGAGTATAGTGGTCTCAGGAACCTTAGTTATCAAGCAATTTATGAAATTGTTTGAGTGTGACTCTATTCTAAGTGAAAACCTAAGTTGAAGGGGTAGAGTGGTATGGAAGACTTGAACCTAAAAGCTTAGGTGGAAGCTTGGAACCTTGCTGTGCTAGCATGATTGTATGATTGTGTGATATGCATGTTGTAATGTTTATTTGCTTTGAGACCAAATCCTGTACCCATGCATGAAAAGAACCTGGAAGAAAAACCTTTAGGCCACTAAACAAATCGAGAACCTAGAAACCAAATCTAAAGTCATGATAGTATGAACGTTTGATGAAACAAACACTGACATTGAAAGGATGAACTAGGAAGAGTTCAAGGAGATCTTCTATGATAAGTTCTTCCCGAAGGCTACCCTAAGAAAGCTATAGGAAGACTCAAAGCCCTTGGGCATACCAACTTAATCAAAACCAAACTACCTGACAAAACGACACCCAAGTGACTGAGTATGAATTTCGAGGACGGAATTCTTTTAAGGAGGGTAGGTTGTAATAATCCAAAATTTTGTCAAATAATTAAAGATAAATAAGTTTAATAAAAATAAATGAAATAAGATTTTAAGACATCTTTGGGTGCAAATTGTGGGTTGGCAAATGAAAGAAAAAATATATTGGAGATATAATATAAAATAGGCAAATAAGACCTTAATTTAATATTTACATGAAAATTTCAATTTAGAAGAATTAATTATGAAATTTAAAGAGTTGCTTCCATTTCTTAAGAAATAAAAAATTATAAATAAAGTGTATATATATATATATAGGTTAATGTGTGTTAGCATAATGAATGTTAATACTACATATTATAAAAATATGTACATAAAAAAATTTATATAATTGAATAAAAATGTAGTATGCGTGTATTTATTTAAAATAAATAAAACATTATGTAAGTATCAATTTATAATTACATAAATGATTACTTAAAAATAAAATATGAAATAAATAAAAATATATGGAAATAAAAAATGTAGATTATTTAATTATTGGCATTAAAAATATTAAAGAAATAGAAATATATCTAATAAATACAATATTAAAGAAATAGAAAAGGAAAAAAAATTGGCAAGTCATTAAAATAGAAGGGAATGTGCTAAAATCCCTGTTTACATCAATTAGAAAGTGTAAAATTGGCAAATTTCGAATCATAGCAATATTAGAAAGCAAATTTGGTAATTAGAAACTGCATCCAACGGTCCAAAACCAATCTGCACAATCCAACGAATGAAATTGAAGCCCAAAACAGCGCTCAGGAGCACCGGATCAGCGTAATCCAATGGCCCAGAAATGATCGGCCTGATCTAACGGACGAGATCGCTTTTGTTGATCGCGAACCAGATCTGAACACTGCAATCGATGATCATCCAATGGCCAGGATTCGTGCTCACGGTAAGATGATCATCTGGTGCTGCGGTCGAGGGCCATCTGACGACGGAGATCAAAGCCTCATGGATAATCGTGAATGGTGTTGCGTTCGACGACAATCAGAGGGGTCAGATTTGATTCGTTTTCGGTTGATCGTGTATGGTGCTGCGCCCAAGGCTCATCCGACGGTGAAGATCTTAGCCGCTTTGATGATCGTGTTGTGTTCGAGGAAATCCTGTGGTCCAGATCAAATCAGATGCGTTGACGCGTTCAAAGAAGATCCAACGACCCATGGCGAGTTCGTTAATCTTGATCATGATCTGAGTGACGCGATCGAGGATCATCAAAGGCCATGATTAAGCTCCGATTAAATCGAGATTAATAACGAAAATAATCTAAAAAAAATCTAAAAAATTTTCAAAAAAATTCAAAAAATGTGTTTCTAAATTTCCCAAACACACTTGCTATTTTCCTATACTTGGGGGGCACGAAAATTTGAATAATTAGCAAGTTTCCTATAAGGAGAACACCAAAAACTTACCATTCTACACTATTTTGAACTCTATATAAAGGAGCCCTAGTACACACATTGTTTTCATCCCAAATCAAGAGCATACTAGTCCCTCTTGACTCTCTCTGACCTTCTTCTTGGCAATACCCTCAATTCTTGAGTAATCTTGAATTGTTCTTGAGTGTTCTTGAGTGTTCTTGGTAGTTCTTGAATGTTTTAAAGCTTTGGTGTAACAGAACTCTACCAGTTTCAAAGGTGTGCAGAAGAGACCTATTTAAGGTGGAAGTGATTTCTAACTTTTACTTCTTTATTTTAATTTGAATAAGTCTTGCATGTGTGATGATGTTTTGAAGTTGAATGATTGAATATATGTTTTAAATATGCATGCTTTATTTATTTGATGTGCCATGAATATACATGTTATGCATGTTTAGAAATCAAGAATAATGATGCATGATATGTTTGAACTGTGCCATGAACAAATATTTGATGGTTCATGTTATGTAAATATTGCATCGATGGTTTAATCCGATATTATGTGTTTTATCACTAAGAAAAGATTAAATAATGATTCAATCCACGTACCGGCGCGATGATGGACTGCATAGTGTCATCGTGTGTGTTCCACCCCCTATCCGGCTTGTCGGCTTACCTTTGATGATTTTGAACTGGGTTTCCAAGAGTGATCCCACTTCATAGATATTGGGTTTGAGTTTCCAAGAGTAATTCTCTCTCCCAACGATGTGAAACACAAAGATTAAACTCTTTCGGCCCGAATGTCAACCATAGACAAGAAATTTGTTTGAATCGCCTAATGTACAAAAGTTTTTGATATGCTTGGTTTGTTTGAATTGAAATAACTATTTAAATGTTAGAAAGATCCAATAGGTTATGTGTTCACCCCTTCCTTCAACTTTTCAGGTAATTGATTTACATGAAGACAATATTAGTTAGGTTCTTTTTATTTAAAAAGTTTCTAATTTCCATGTAAGGGCATGTTGCCCAAGTTTTGAATCTTCCGCTGTAATAGTTTTTTTTTTCAAGATCAAATTAGTACTCAATTTTATTTAATTACTTGAGCTTATGAATTTCATTCATTTCTAGTATTTTTGTCTTATTAAATTCTTAAATTTAAGTGATGTACTGTCAAATATAGTTAAGGCATGAAATGAGTGAAATAGAAAGTGATGCAAGTTGTGTACTTGTAAATGTAACACCAGCCCGACCCGTCGTTTGGTTTAGTCTACTGTCAAGAAATGGTAGTCATGTCCAATGCTTAAAGATGCGAGGGTTGGGGTGTTACATGGATTAAGCATGGTAACATCTTAGTATGGAACAGATCATCACATATCATGCATCTTTATTCATGTTAGCCTAAGCATACATATTCTACATGGCATGTACAATGGTAAAAGCATAGATATTCAAAGTATAACAAATGTACAAGTCTTATTGAAATCAAAATAATAAAATAAAACTTGGAAATAACTTCCACCCTAATACACTTAGTCTGTTGATCTTGAAAATCCAAGCCTTTTGACGCTTCAACTTTGAATGTAACACCCCAACCCCCGTATCTATAAGCATTGGACATAACTACCATTCTCTTGACAGTAGACTAAACCAAACGGCGGGTCGGGCCGCTGTTACATTTACAAGTACACAACTTGCATCAATTTCTATTTCAATTATTTCATGCCTTAACTTTATTTGACAATACATAATTTAAATTTAAGAATTTAACAAGACAATAATATAGAAATAACTGAAATTCTTAAACTCAATTAATTATATAAAACTTGGGTACATAATTTGATCTTAAAGAAAAACTATTACAGCGAAAGATGAAAAACTTGGACAACATGTCTTTACATAGAAATTAAAAACTTTAAGAATAAAAAGAACCTAACTAATATTCATGGTCTTCATGTAAATCAAGTACCTGAAAAATAGAAGGAAGGGGTGAGCACATAGCCCAGTGGATCTTTCTAAACATTTAAATCATTATTTCAATTCAAACAAACCAAGCATATCAAAAACTTTTGTACATTAGGCGATTCAAACAAATTTCTTGTTTATGGTTGACATTCGGATCGAAAGAGTTTAGTCTCTGTGTTCCACATCGTTGGGGGAGAGAATCACTGCTGGAAACTCAAACCCAATATCTATGAAGTGGGATCACTCTTGGAAACCCAGTTCAAAATCATCAAAGGTAAGCCGGCAAGCTGGATTGGGGGTGGAACACACACGATGACACTATGCAGTCCATCATCGCGTCGGTACGTGAATTGAATCATTATTTAATCTTTGCTTAGTGATAAAACACACAATATCGGATTAAACCATTGATGCAACATGTACATAACATGAATCATCAAATATTTATTCATGGCACAATTCAAGCATATATTCTTGATTTCTAAACATGCATGACATGTATATCCATGTCACATCAAATAAATAAAGCATGCATATTTAAAACATATATTCAATCATTCAACTTCAAATCATCATCACACATGCAAGGCTTGTTCAAATTAAAATAAAGAAGTAAAAGTTAGAAATCACTTTTACTTTAAATACGTGTCTTCTGCACACCTCTGAAATCCGGCAGTGTTCCATTACTTCAAAGCTTCCAAACCCTCAAGAACTCTCAAGAACACTTTAAAACAGTTCAAGATTACTCAAGAACTGAGGGGATTGCCAAGAAGAAGGCTAGAAGAGTCAAGAGGGACCAGTATGCTCTTGATTTGGGATGAACAAAATGTAAACATTGGGGGTCCTTTATATAGAGTTCAAAATAGTATAAAATGGTAAGTTTTTGGTGTTCTCCTTGTAGGAGACTTACCAATTATTCAAAATTTCATGCCCCCCAAGCATAGGAAAATATTAAGTGCATTGGAATAATTTTTTGGAATTTAGAAACATTTTTTCGAATTTTCTCGATAAAAAATCAGAGCATTAAAACTGGACCGTTGATGATCCTCGATCGCAAAATCAGATCGCGATCAAGATTTATGAATTTGTTGTGGATCGTCAAATTTCCTCGATTGTAGCACATATAAGGGTGCCTCAAATCTCGTCCATTAGACAGGCCTCGATTGCAGCACGGCCTTCGCGATCAACGAAATCAACGTGATCTGTTAATGAACCTCGAGCGCAGTACTAAATCGCGATTGAGATTAACAAATTCGTTGTGGATCGTTGATCAACCTCGAGCATAGCACTTGATCGCGATTAACAAAACGGCTTTGATCTTCACCGTTGGATGGATCTCGAATGCAACATCAGATCTTGAACACTAATCCAGGTCACATGATTAACCTTGAGTGCAATGCCTTTCACAATCAACGAAGTGAATCCGAATCGTTAGATCAGGTAGATCGAATCTGGGCCATTGGATTACACTGATCTGGTGCTCTTGAGCGTTATTTTGAGCTTTGATTTCATTTGTTGGATCGGACAGATCGAGTTTGGACCGTTGGATGCAGTTTCTAATTACCAAATTTGATTTTTAAGGTTGCTATTATCCGAAAATTGCCAATTACACACTTCCTAATTGATGTAAACATGATTTTTGCACGTCTTTCTATTTTATCAATTTTCTAATATTCCCTTCTTTCTATTTCTTTAATATTGTATTTACTAGAGATATTTCTATTTAATATTTTTAATGTCAATAATTAAATAATCTACATTTTTCATTTTCATATATTTTTATTTATTTCATATTTTATTTTCAGATAATCATTTATGTAATTATAAATTGATACTTATATGATGTTTTATTTATTTTAAATAAATGTGTATGTGTATATATATACATACTTTATTTCTTTTTTTATTTCTTAAGCAACTCTTTAAATTTCATAATTAATTCTACTAAATTGAAATTTTCATTTAATTATCAAATTAAGGTCTTATTTGCCTATTTTATATTATATCTCCAATATATATTATTTTTCATTTGCCAACCCACAATTTGCACTCAAAGATGTCTTAAAATCTTCAAATTTATTTCACTTATCTTATTTATCTTTAATTATTTGACAAAATTTTGGGTTATTACATTGAAATTCAAGATAAGTGGTTTATTACTGTATTTCTGAAATTCTTGAATCATAAACTAATGTACCCTTACCCTAGATATGCCTAAACAAGGTTTTACGTCTATGTACCGTAGTACCACAATAACCAGTGTACAGGGATGAAAAACAGGATTGTAATTTCATTATCGCATTATGCTACCGCGACAATCAAGGGTATGGGTGCATTACCATAATAGGTTGTTGTGGTAATCAGGGAGCAATTTTTTTGGGTTTTGTTCTACTACCGCTATAGTAAATTGCACTAATGTGGTAATCGGCATGCAACTGGATTTTCAAGTTTGGCTTTTCACCTTTCCTAGCTCTCCTACGACAATGGCACCTTACTAGTTTGACTTCTAAGTTATGAAACATGAACCTGAGATTGGGATAGGGTGGTTATACCTCTGTGCAACCTTCAAATCTCTGGTTGATCAACACACTTGTCTAGCCCCGAATTTGTGATGAACACTGTTTTTTCTTCTTCTCACAACTCAGTTTGTCATGTAGAACAGCTAGGGACGAAGAGGGATGCTTAGACACTACTAGGAGAGCGAGAAGTGAACTAATTTGTTCTTGCTAGAATGGAAGAATGGGTTCGCAAGCCTTGGTTTATATAGAGTCTCAATAGCCATCATGTGGAAAGTTTGGGGTGTCTATCCTTTACAAACCTTTCTAATTTTCCAGTTTTCCCGTTCTCCACTCACAAGGAATAGCAATAATCTATTTTAGAAGTTCCTATTACATTTAGAAGCTTTCCACAATGTTTTGGCAACTTTTCAATTCATTTTTGCACAGTCTTTCATCACATGACTCGATAGGCTACCGTGGTAATTTATCTCTATTTCTAATTCAATTTTTGGGATTTTCGACACATTACCACAGTAGTGTTTTTATTACCATTGTAATCAATTGACAAGTTTTCAATTTTGATTTTATGGGCATCACAACACACTGTTGCAGTAGTGTTTTTCATTATTGAGATAGTCATAGAGAAATCTCTATGCATTGCTTGTTTATCGCTCCAATTTTTCGAGTCTTTCATACATCGACTATATGTCATCTCTATTGCAATTTCATGGATTTTCTTGAAGTTTATTCCACTCTAATTATTTTATTTTATTTCATTCATTAAATTTTCATACAATTTTTGGGGTATTACAACTTGAACGTGTCATTAACGTGTTGAATTGTTGATCACAAGGGCAGCATAGTAATTGCACCCTCCAAACCAAGTTGTTGGGCCACAAAGGGCAAGCTGGGTGTTATAGTAATGCATTCCACTACCATTATAATATGCAAAACTTGTGCAAAAATGATTATGTAAAGTTTCAAAATGTATGAGCTATTTCTAAAACCTTGCACAAGAAACAACCAAAATGGAAAGAAGAGAGTTTAGGAAAGAGTCCTACGAAGGAAACAATACAAAACTTCCTAAACCCATCCAAATTAAACTCTACATAAACCTAACATGAGCACCCCGTTCTTACCACTTAAGCAAATATGAATCCCTTTCTCTTCTTTCTCTTCTAGCCGTCTTCTTGACATTCTTTCATTTCCCTAGCCGTCCCACACAGCAACCATAGTAGTAGGAAGAAAGAAAACCTAGAATATTGCATAGCAGCAACGAATTCAAGACATCGAACCATCTTTTAGATGTTCTACAAGGTAAAATCAATCCCTAGTTGTCTGATCAAGTTCTATTCATCATTCTTTTGAGATTAGAATCCCTATAAGAGCTTCTAAAGTATTAGTTTACTTCCATCATCAAAAACAAAACCCTAAGAGGAGTCAAGACGTTCTTTTGGAGCAACCAGAGGATTCAATAAATCAAAGAAGGTATAATGGCCCTATCAAAGTCTCAATGTATGGTTCATGGTCTAGAATTTATGGTATTAGGATGACAAGGACATAGGAGAACAAGGGATAGGAGAAACATGCACGAAAGTCCACTTTTGTGTTGATTACCACGATACTGATCATTGTTACGGTAGTACAACACTCGTTTTCTTCACCGTTTTCGGACCATCGCTCGGATTACCATGGTAGTGTGACATCTTTTCTTCATTGCATTCTATTACTGTGGTAGCCTACTATTGTAATGTGTTTATTCTTCTATACCACTCACTTGTTATTGCAGTAGCCTACAACGGTAATGTAACTACTCTTTTGTAATCCCCTCTGTTTATCGTGGTACTCTACCATGGTAATGTAACAGAGTCTCCCTGATTCCCTCTGGTTACTATGGTAGCCTACTGTGGTAGTGTTTATGCACTTCTTGTTTCTCACTCATGTATTCTAGTTATTACGATACTTCTGTAACACCCACCGGGAATCCTACCAGGACTCTTACCCACGTCGTAGGGCCCACGTCATGGCATGTCACTCACAAGGTACTATTCTCTCCCCCTGGGATTTTATTTCGCCTCCGTGGAGTTTTGAACCCATGACCTAGGAGATAAGTACATTGTTCTTGCAACATCCACTACCATTGGGCCACAATAGCTCAATGGTAGTGGATGTTGCAAGAACAATGTACTTATCCCCTAGGTCATGGGTTCAAAACTCCATGGAGGCGAAATAAAATCCCAGGGGGGGGAACAGTACCTTGTGAGTGACACGCCATGACGTGGGCCCTACAACGTGGATAAGAGTCCCGGTAGGATTCTCGGTGGGTGTTACAATAAAAATGCGCCTTTTATTGTAACACCCACCGGGAATCCTACACTTAGCTCAATGGTAGTGGATGTTGCAAGAACAATGTACTTGTCCCCTAGGTCATGGGTTCAAAACTCTACAGAGGCGAAATAAAATCCCAAGGGGGAACAGTACCTTGTGAGTGACACGCCATGACGTGGATAAGAGTCCCGGTAGGATTCCCGGTGGGTGTTGGCCCAATGGTAGTGGATGATGAAAGAATTAAATACTTGAGCCCAGGTCTTAGGCTCGAATCTCCGCGGAGGCGAAAGAAAAACCCCAGGGGGCAGGGGACAGTACCTTGTGAATGACACGCCATGACGTGGGCCCTACGACGTGGGTAAGAATCCCGGTAGGATTCCCGGTGGGTGTTACAATAAAAAGGCACCTTTTTTATTGTAACACCCACCAGGACCCACCCACGTCATGGCGTGTCACTCACAAGGTACTATTCTTCCCCCCCCCCCCCCCCTTCTTTTTTTTTTCTCCTTTTTTTTTTTTGCTCACACTCCCCGTCGAGA
>JAJIYU010006301.1:0-20836 GCA_030144865.1 Tinospora cordifolia
CAAGCACATACAATTGATGATAAAATCATAAACATGTCAACTCATCATGTAACCAATGTAAGGAAAATAATATAACATAAATGCTCAGGACAAACTATGTTATATCTAAACTCCCTGTAGTTTATGCAAGAGATTTAATTTAGAGAACAAGCTTAAATTATTAATGAGATATCAAAAACATCATCAAAATGCTAACCATTCTCCCCTTTTTAAAAGTATGAAAAAAGGAGTAGTAGAAAAGATGTTTGCGTAATCAAAAAAGATAATAACGTCCCCCATGATACACATGAGGGGGAATGGAGAAGGGCATTAAAGTACAAATTATTAACAATACTACAAAAATAATAGAAGTCAACTATGCCTTAGGAGGTGTTACATTTGATGGTCCTGAACATTGTGTGGGAGAAAATTGTTACTCTTAAGAAGATGGGTCAAATGCAATTGGAGGCAGTCTTTGGCCAAGGAATCTAGCTAGTTTCAAAATCACATGAATGTCATTTGATGAGCTCATTTACAAGGCATGCTGAATATTGAAGCCAAGATGATTGACTTAAAGAATCTCTCTCTCTCAATTAGGCCATCATCACTCCTAACAATCTTTAATTTTCTTAAAAACAAATATATGTTGAAGCATAACTACCATAGCCTCTAATACAAAGTCATGTATATACTACTACCTAGCCAAGACGGTGCATCCGTTTGCTAAGGTGCAAGATTTGATGCTGTTGAAAGGTATTGTATCTATCATAGTCAACTTTTGGAGGGGGATGATCCATGATACCATTTTATGAACCAAATGTGGTATGAGATGAAACTTAGGGCATGTGACTTGAGAATGATTAGTCGTTTCTTTGTCATCCTTTAAGTAAACATTCAAATCTTGCAATTCATTATAACCTTGAGACTTTACCTTGTCCTCAATGTTCGTACTATCTTCTAATTGAGAAGAGAATATCTCTCCTTAATCTCACTTGGAGTGATAATAATCCTTGCCTTATTGGCTTAAGTCGTCTCAACATTTGTAGCATCTTGTTTTTGATGGTCCACATTTAACCCATAGTCCATATTCACAAACTTGTGAAATAACTCACCATCAATGAGGGGATCACTATTATATGCATCAAAATAGTTACTTGCTATTTCTTTATAAGCAATTCTACCAAGAACATTTTCTTAAGTCGTCTAAAATATTTGGAACTCATGAAATTTAGCATAAGCGCTCCAAAATCTATGCATTTCTACATCAAATTGAACAAAGAATAAAGTAAACTACATCACGTGCAATGGTCCCTTCATTCAAGTCATAGTATAGAACATTAAAGAGATGATAATGTAGTGAAACTACTTACTTTTTGGTCATTGCAAATGGCCCAAGTAACAAATGAGTCTAAAGGTCTAATAATGTTATGGCTTCTCTTTCTTAGAAGTATGATTTGATATACCACATTATGAATTAATGTGCCATGAGTTGAAACTTTGTCCATGTAACCCAAGAAGGATATATTGGTATCTTCTCATCCTTCAAGAAATTATTTAAAACTGTTGTTGATTTTTCATAATCTCTAAGTTTTACCTTTCCATCAATGGCATGAAGTTTTTGAAAGGAAGTGAATATCTCCCCTCAGGCTCCCCTGGAATGATCAATCACTTGTCTCCCAACTCTAGAATGAATGTGAAAAGTCTTTTTTATTTTGTCTTGAATATCATATTCCAAATTGAAATGGAAGACTTGCACAAGAGGCTTTAACCACTCTTCTTTGGACGTGCAAAAATAAATCCAATCTAATGTATCTAATGAGTCAAGAATAGGTAAAAGAGCCTTTGCGAAGAACCACACATCAAATATATGTTAGGAGGTATTGCTTTATCTTTGCATTCTTGTTTATGCCTCCTCCAATGGAGCATTTGGCTGTTGTCATGGCCTACCCTCTCTTGCTTTTTACCATTCCTCAAGTCTTGGTAGGTACTTTTTAGGGTCATTCTGAATTAATGAGGCGTAGGAACATATTTGCTTTGGTGGATTTCTTTTTAGCATTTTGTCAAACATTTGGTTGACAACTTATTAATTTAGTACTTTTGAGGAGATCTTGCACAATGCTCAATGAAACCCCGCAACTAGTATTCACACGCTTGTAGATACTTCCTTCACTTGTTTGCTTAATTACACAACTACAATTTACAACACCCCCACACTTGGTTGATTTCATCACATGAGCATAGCATCTTATTGCACTTCTCTAGAATAAACTAAAAGAAGTTTCCTATTGAAAACTTCCAAAATCATTAAGCATTTCCTTTTTTGCCGTTATTTCTTCAATACTTCTCGTATTCAACAGGGAAAAATAATAATAATAATATTTTGGCATAATTCAAGGGTGTAGATCTAAAAGAAAAGAGTTGAACTCACTTCATTTGTGAAATTCGATTGTAATAATTTTATTTTTAAATAGAAAATCATTATGCTTTGTCTCTACTTATAGCATCAATACCTTCTATAAACCAGTATAAGTTATACCCACAATTTAACATTTTACTTTGATTTATGTTAGTTAAAATAGTTAAAAATTCCAACATTAAACTTGCAAGGCAAGCACATTAACATCTACGAAAAAGAAAGAGGCTCTCTCATTGACAATACAACTCTGAGCAATTGGATTAAGATTGCTGCATGTATGACACCCAAATCAAAAAAAAAAAAAAAAAAAAAAAAAAAACCAAGGAGGAAAAATTTACAAGGAAGGAAACATGAAATAGTAGTCTAGGGTAACCAAACTTTCCTTGTTGATGGAAGCTTTATGAAAAGCAGCTTCCCATAATACTCCTCATGTAAGAAGCTTCTTGAGTCCCCTAACATTACAAATGAACAATTACATTTATAATTTGCTTCTGAGGAAATGTGTTCATGTCCAGAAACGACACCAAAAAGTATAAATTTATATGAAAAAAAAAAAGGTGAAACACATGTACAACCTTACACAACCAAATGGGTCTGTGTGGACCAACAAGATTAACAAACCCTCAAGATGTAAGAGAACAATAGAAACAAATCAAGAAATGCAAATGGGATAAACATAAATAAAATAATTTGTACCATCTTCTCCACCAAGGCTAAAAGAAACTACTACCATCTTCACTGGGTCTTGCGTCTCTTTACAGATTGATCCAAGTCCTCGTGTGCCATTGTCCTATTATTATTACAAGCCTCTTCATGATCCTGCATCAGATTTCAACACCAATGACGTTCAAATTTCCTTTCATTCTCATTGTACCGGAAGAAACAAGTGCACCCTTGGTAGCTTCCATGGTAATTGCATGTGCACCAAAAGTTTTTATTAACCTAACCAGTGCATTTATATTCTTCAGGAGCAATTAAAGAAATCACTTCATTTAGTTGACCTTATTCAGATGAGAAAAAGGCTTTGTTAAGTTCATCGAACTCTTATAAATCCTACTATCCTACAAAGATTCTCAGGAGATTTGCATCAACTATGGGAAACGCTTTACACAACAACTTCACAATTTGTGTCAACTCTATGTAATGCTTTAGGCAACAACCTCACAACAATAACATTACTATATCATCATACTCACGAGGTCTGTCCAAGCAAGAACTGCTTTTTTTTTTTTTTTTAAGAATTTTGAATGGTATGTCAATGTTGAACACTAAAGTAAATATATAGGTAAATTAATCCCCTTCAGGCCTATGCCATTTAGAATGATGGCAGTGATCAGAAGCCTTCTCATTACTAGGAAAGCGTAAGCAATTGTGGAATAAATAAAGAGAACTGATACAGCCAGGAAATCCCAAGAATGCACACACCTTAGTACCAGATGTTGTGCTGGTCAGTCTTCGGTTTGCTCGCTTCCCAAGATCAACCTGCACTGAGACACTCGCTTGTGAGAGGTCAACACCCAAGCTCTGCAAGGCATGCGTCAAATTATTCAACAACCTGCTCCATGTAGAAACCATGTTCAGTATCAGTTATACAATATTAATACCAGCTCTCGCTTTCCTGCCCCAACACACCAATGATTCCATGCAGTAGTTCAAACAATTGAGACAGGCAAATTGTAACTAAAATGGATCCAGCTAAACAGTAAAAATCATACACGAGCAAACTTTGCACATAAAGATCAAATCCAAATGTTTTTGTTTTGTTCTGCTCTTTTTCCTGTTTTTTTTTTTTGTGTGCGCGTGTATGTGGAAGGAATTGTTTCACAACTTGTCATGCTCCTGATGATTAAATATGGCATCTGATACTTCTATTGAAGTTTGTTTATTTTATTTTACAAGGCACTGAAACGGAACACCAAATGCCTTGAAGGAATATGTATGGGTAGAAAATGGCAGATGCATAGAATACACGACACTTAAAAGGTTAAGGACTTCATATTCCCCAAATTAATTGAGGATGTAATGAGAGGAACAATGCACCTTTATCCAACTGCAATATTCAATATCAAATTTATTCATCTGATATATATATATATATATATATATATATATATATATATATATTAATCAAACTTTGATCAGGTAATTAACTTAAGAGGACTCTATACATTACAGCCAAAATTTGGAACAATCCTGATGTCGACCGATGATATGCATATTGTCCAGCAGAGATGTCATTGTTGTTGTCTCATCGGTTTCATATTCTACGTTGGTCGTTTGTTTATTAGGAAAAATAAACAGAAAGATCCAGATACAGCAGATCAAACAAGTTGACAGCAGTTTTGCCATGACACAGCTGATGAAGATATAAATGTCCCAATAACATTCAATTGGTGAATAACCAAGTTTAAGAGTTCCATTGCTTGATTAAGAATGTAAAGAGATCCAAAAATTGAAATTCACAAGTTAGAGTAACTGACCCTTGAGAGTAGACACCTGAGATGCTAATTGTTCCCCCTTCCATTATCAGTTCCTCCTGTTCATTCAACGCATAACCTGTAATAGGGACCTCATTTACACAAGGTCTCCTCTGCCACAACTGGGAATGATCCTGGGATGCCATGTTTTCTGCATCAGGTCTCTGCAGAGGATTAGCAAGCCCATCAGTCCTTCCAACGGGAGTGAAAGAGTTTGGCTTCATAGGTACAGGCTTGGTTGCTAGTCCACCATCCAAGGGCTTATATGAACCACTGGTGCTCAGATCTGGTTCTACCAAATTGGGTGTGTTTGCCAGCATTGTAGGACTAGCAGCAATATTGCTATTGTCAAACTTTCCAGTAAACATTAGAGATGGATCAGGACCACCCTTAACAGCTCGAGAATGATCGACTGTACTTTCTCCTGGACCATGTCCATTTCTCTGTTAACAAAGAATGAGATTATTGAGTTCCATAAATTAAAATAAGTAACTAATTGAAGTATTTGGCAGCATACATAAGAGAATGAAACCACAAAGATGCCCAGAGAAACTTTAAGGGATGAGTGTGAAAATTCAGTTTGCTATTGAAAGAAATATATTTCAAATATATGTTCTATCTTGTTGCCAAAGGGAAGCAAGGATTTCACTTCCTCATTACCCCTTTTGTGTGCAATATTTACCAAGCATAAAAGAATATATCAGAATGTCAAAGAATTTCACATCATACATACATACATATATATATATATATACAAGGTATGATAGCATCTCTTGGCACTTGCTTATCTGAAAGAACAACTTGAACATATGCAAACTCACTGAATTAGAAACACCATACATTCCAACAAGAAGGTAAGAGAATGAGATTTTACCCATGGGGTCAACTTCACTGGCTCCTGATTCCAACCTTGGTATGATGATTCATACCTATGCACTTTTTCTTGTAAAAACTGAATGTACTCGATCACCTACACAGGGATACAACCAACTTATCTACTCTGAGTGATATGTAATAAAATAGGTAATTAACCAAACAAAACAAAGACATTGCTAATATGGCACCTAAAAACTGAATATTTGCACAAAGAACTTATAAAAACTCTACCTCTAACAAAAATGACGCCTTGTCCCTTTTCTGATCATTCTGGGGAATGAGATCTCTCAGGATCTGAAATCTGCAAGAGACATTTACAGATCACAATTCTGTTTGACAAGTAAAAGGAGATACTAATGTCTTGTAACAATCAGAAAACTATAGCTGCTTTACTGATGATTTATTTTTTTATTTTTTTATTTTGGATGGGGGAAGGCGGGCGCATGGTGGGTAAAGAAGGAATTGAGTCAAAACAAATCATAGGCTTCAGAGTAATTGAACTTTCAAGCAACTAATTTTCCCTTTATTCTTTTGGTTAGACATTTGAAGAGTATATTATTACTCATTGAGTTGATTTAACAAAACATTATTCATTATCAGGGGGGGGGTAAAAATTACAATGAAAGAAAACAAAAAAAAAAAAAAAAAAAGTAAGTCCACTATTCTAGATAACCATCAACCTAAGCACAATACTTGGTAATGACTAAACAAAAACATAAAACTAGCAACAATATTCCCCTCAAGTGCCACAGTACTCCTATATCTAGTAGATGGAAGCCTAACAATGCATATTAAACTATTGTTAACACTTCCCTCAACAGCTCCATTTTGCATATGGAGAAAAAGAAATGCTAATCATTCAAAGCTCCGACAATGGTGGCTCAAGGTTTCTGTCGCCCATGACATTAGAGCTTAATGTAAAGCTCACTCACAGTAATTACTTGCCATAGAGAAAGCAAGTACTTGCAACAATCAGAAGCACTTGACTGTCTAATTTCATAGATTAGTCGGTCTCACCCCCAAAACAAGAAAAATTTGATGGTTCTTTGAATGAAGCATTTCTCGATTAGGAACAACAAAATCAAATCCTGTTCGTGCTGGATTCTTTCATTGATCAGCTAGGAACTATTACCGGAGTTAGTTTGTTGTTCAACACTAGCTGAGGTTGGAGAAATATGGGACTTCTTTTAGCTTTGCCAATTCAAGGCAAGCTTGATGGATGCAACACAATTGCAGTTAAACTGCAAAGAAAGTCAGTTTATAAAGGACTCAATATGTTAAGAAAAAGAAAAGTGTGATTGATTCAATAGCTTTTGCTGGCTATGCAATGAAAGATGATGATAAAATCATTTCTGTGCCAAGTTGGTTTAGGCCCTCAATATGATAGTTTTTTTGTTTGCTTTCAAGGCTAGACTTAAGCAGCATACTCAAGGAGATTCTGTGAGTGCTAATCTCGCTCAGAACAGCATACAAATGCTAGTAAATCTGCAAAAGCAAGTACAATGACAGATGGTCTAGAGATAATGGTGTAAGAAGAGGCTGTGGACGATTAAAGAACAGAACAACAACAGGCCACCATGTCAAGCACGTCACAAAACTTGACATGCTGCTCTATGCTGCTATTATAGGTTTGATCAAACATACCAACCTTGGATGAATAAACAAGCAGTTGGACTGTAAATATCAACCAAGGAAAAAAAAAGTCTGCAATAATGACCAGAAACTGTCTCAAACATGGCTCAGTATCCAGACAGTGGAGCCACTGATCATTGTACACCAGATAGATCTGATCTCTTGAGCAAATCTGATTACAAGCGGAAGGACAAAGTCTACATTAGTAATGGTACCAGACTAACCATTTCATCCACTGATTATAACGAAATTGTTTGTGATAAACACACATTCTTGCTCAAAAACATCTTCTGAATGCTACAAATTATCTAGAATCCATTGAGTGGATCTAAGTTTGTGATTGATCACAGAGCTTACTCTAAATTTCATACTAATTGATCTGTTGTGAAGGATCAGGATAGAAAGAAAGTACTGCGAGGTCTTCTCAAAAATGGCTCCTACATGTTCCAGCTTCCACTTCATTCTTCAGCATTTTCAAATGATTTCTCTGTCCCAAATCAGAGACGCTGCTTATGTTACCTCAACAGGAAGGTGTCCGATCTCCTTTTGTGTCCTCTGCTTATGTTACCTCCACAGTAAGCTGTCCGATCTCCTTATGTTCCCTCTGCTTGTACATGTTCCGGATATTAGACTATATTAGGTTACCTCTCTCTTTCTATATATGGTAGTTTAGGTTTCTTTTGTATGTAATGGCTATATATTAGACTATATTAGGTTACCTCTCTCTTTCTATATATGGTAGTTTAGGTTTCTTTTGTATGTAATGGCTTATATAGACATTACATACAAAAGAAACCTAAACTACCATATATAGAAAGAGAGAGGTAACCTAATATAGTCTAATACCAGATTCCACTCCACTCTTCAGCACCTTCATCTGATTTCTCTGACCCAAATAATTGTCTGCTGCTTATGTTCCCTATGCAGTAAGTCATCCAATCTCTTTCAACCTACAATGCGGTAAGTTCTAACATTTCTAAGTTCATTGTTCACTCTTCTCTTGATTCTTCAAGTTATGCCATGAATGGTCTTCATAACAGTTGTAAAGTGTTGCTCTTATGGCACAAATGATTTGGTCCTACATCACCCATTGTGGTAAAGATCAATTGTGAAAAATGAATATTTTCATTCCAATATCTAACTGGTATGTGTGCCAACCTTGTCAAAAAAGTAAATCTCACACACATTAATTCCAATTATCTTCAACAGTATATCACAACCTCTTGCACTAGTAGCAACAAATGCATAGGGGCCACCACCTTGCTTATCTTCTAGTGGTCATAGAAACTACGTAAGTTTCTTGGATGTTTACCCAAGATACACTTGGTCGTTTCCAATACATTCAAAAGATGAAGTGTCCAAAGCTTTTATTCAGTTTAAGACTCAAGTTGAGAATTACTTTCTTCTAAGATCAAGATGGTATAGACTGATTGTAGTACAGAATTCAATGGATTGAAGTCCTATCTTCTTGCTAAGGGAATTATGTTAAGATACAGTGGTTCCTATGCCATTGAACAAAATGTTCTCATAAAGAGGGAGCATAGACATGTTGTTGAGAATGGTTCAAGTCTTTTGGCTCAAGGTTCCTGGCCACTTAAGTTTTGGGATGAAGCTTTTTCAAAATGTTATTTACTTGATCAAGCCCACACCTCTAGTTAATGGTCATTGTCAATACAAGCTTCTTTAGGATGTGATCCTAGTTATAGTGAGTTGAAGGTGTTTGTACTTTTATTGGTTATTGTCCTCAACATTAGAGTAATAGATGTCTGAGAGATGCTAGACTGATTTTTGAGCTTCGGAATGCTGAACTCCATGAACATTTGTTCCCTTTTTTGTTCAGAAGTCGGCTGCAGTACCTCCCTCCTCTCTTCTTCATTCTCTCTTTTATTTTCATCTTGTTCTTTTACATGCTCCGCAACCCAGTCGACTTGGTACTAAGAAGTCGACTACTCACCCCATGAGCTCCTCCTCTGCTGTGTATACAGATCAGACTTCTCCTCCTACTGCTTGCCGATTACCAGCGAATCAACCTTCTCATCCAATCCCACATCATCATCTTGCTTCAGACCGATTCTCTGTACCTGATGCAGCCCCTATTGCTCCACACGTCCAACCTGCAGCTACCAATGCACATGTATGACCACTACAGCCACCAACAGAATCATTATTTGGATCAACAAAATGTATGATTTGAAATTCACTTCATTCTGCAGTGCTTTAGATCAAATTGCACCTATGAATTGGTAAGCCAGTGACCGGACCCCTTATTGAAGAGAATTATAATTTTATAACCTCCTCAATCAGCAAATTTAGGAGATTTTCTTTTTGGCTCTCATGTATTTGTGCTCTGCCAAAAAATAAAAATAAAAATAAATAAATTTAACAATTTTAATAGAGCATCATCTTCCTCACGCAATAGAGGTTTTGGAGATCTTTTTCATCATCAAATCTATTTGATTTTATTTTCTTTCTTTTTTTTTTTTTCCTCTTCAGTCCAACTGAAAAATGAGCTTTGGGGACTTGGAGGCATCCTTGGAGCTTGGACATCTATATCGTGACCAAAAAAGTCAAGTTTTCACAATCTTAGTTTTTCTTTGTTCATAAAGACTCCACGACGAGGTTTATTCAATTTGAAACAAGATAAATTTACATCGGTTGTATCGATTGAGAGATAAAGGCTGCATCTCAACTACTTTTGAGGTTTTACACAAGGGAAAGTTATTTACACGCAGGTCATATGACACCTTTTTTTGGTCCATTTGTGCTTTTTTGTTCTGAACAAGCAAGTTGGCCACAATCATTTCTTCCTCAATTTATTTTCGTTTTTTTTTTCCAGCATGCACAATATTCTAATTTTTATCTATCTCCGATTTTTTTAAGACAATGTTCAAACTTTAATTTTCAAATAATTGGTCCTCAAAATCTTTGATAACTTATATCTTAATAAGAACTTAAAGTTTAAATTTGAAAAGTTTTTTACTAGATTTAGTAGAGTAAATCACAAATTAAAAACAAGAAACTTTATTGAATGCAGATGGATCAATTTTTTCAATTGAGTGCAAGGCAAATTCTCTAGGTTTAGAGGCTTGAGGTAGAACAACCTTTTGCATCTTTCCTTTTGCAATGGTTGGCAAATGTTTTGAGCATATTGATGAAAAAGCTTGAGAAGTTTTGATCACAAGAGAATTTGTATTAGGCAAAGATTAGATTGAAATTTCTCATTCGCAATTTGCAAAGGAGAATGCCATGGGAGCTATCAAGGTGTTGGAGGGTTTTTGAAGTATGTCAAGTTTACAAAGTAATCAGGCAAAATGTCAAGTGGTAGGCATCAATGTAATGGGTAAGTTCATTGCTTCCTTGGCAAATAAAAATGGTTGCTAATCACTTCTTGGATTGTTGCATGCCTTGTTTTGCCTTTAGGTGGGAACCTGATGACATTGAGTTTTTAGAATCTAAAGCAGGTGGAGATTTCTAAAATGTTGGATGGGTGAAAGAATTCCCATCAAAGGGTGAAAGATTATCATTAGTTCAGTCAATGTGGCAGCTCTTCCTCCTTTTTCGTGCCCATTTTTTTTTCTGAAATTCTTAATGTTCTGACACAAGCTCTATAAAAAAAGAAAGGACTTCTGATCGCGGAGGTGGATGACCAAAGTAACAGTCATTTGGTCAATTGGAAGGTGGTTTAGAGACCAATACGTAAAGAAGGTAAAAGGATTGGAAATGTGACCAAGAGGAATAGAGTTCTCGCAACAAAATGGTTGTGGGGCTTTCAAAAGAGAGTGATTCCTTATGGGTTTATGATATCAAAATCATTCATGGTGCCTCACGATCAAGTTGGGAAATTGGAAATTCATCCTCAATTATTCAGAGAAGCCCATTAAAATTCATTTACACGTATTTCCTGCATCTTCAACCCATGTTTCTTGTTATTTAGGTCATTCCTTCCATTTTTTGGAAGATGGTTGTGATTCTCCATTTGCTTCTAGGTTTCCTCATTTATTCCATTTATCTTGACTTTGTAATTCCCCAATCAAATCTTTCATACTGATAATTTTCTTCGAGTTGGGATTTTCATTCTCAAGACCAGCCTCATCTAAGGTTTCATCCGATCTATTGGATCCCTCAACACTATCAGATAATGTGCGCCTGTCTCATGGAATTATTCTTTCAGATATTCTATCATCATCTGGTAAATTTTCCTGCAGTTCTTTATTGAAGTGCTTATTCATAATGTCTCTTCTCGCACCTATCCTTATGTTTCATCTCTTAGGGCTGCACAAGTTCTCATCAAAGGTGTACCTTTTGGCTGATCTCTTTTGTATAGGAAGATTAATGCAGCCGATGAATGCAAAAATTACTTTGCTTTTGTGCTTTGTCTCCTAATTGTTGTGTGATGTGTATGGAAGAAGAACATGCTAACCATGTGTTTGGTTATTTTAACTGAATATGTTTTTCTGTGGTTAAACAAGTGCACATTTGTGATTTCTCTTTCATTCCTCCAATGTTTATTGAGAAGCATTTTGCATCTCGAAGATTGCTCCAAGACCCATGGAAGAATTTGGAAATTGGTTGTACAATGTCTATGTCAGCAATGAGGTGAATTGGCCATATATCTCTACTGCTCAATGATAAGCATAATCTTCCATTTTTATACAAGCAAAATTCGCTAAACTGAAAAACATTACTGAAGTACACATTGATCTACTATATACTCAAGTTTCAAAATTAGGCTCACATAACAACAGTTCAATTCTACAAGACATATGTTCAGAAAGTAGATTAAGCAACAACTCAGATAAATACAAGGCCTATATGGGTATAAAACTAAAAGAAAAAGAAACCCCAAAAAAAGGAACTTGCCTGTCATTGATCTTGCTCCTCCTCCGTTGTTCTGTGGCAGAGTGCTTTGAACGTGGCGTACTAGCTTTCTGATCCACATTCTTTCGCTCTACAATATATAATCAATTCCAACAACAACATGAGATGGAAAAAGAATAAAAATATTATTGCTAATTCATTTGGGGTTTTTTCAATTAAAAAAAGAAAGAAAGAAAAAGAGTGGGTTTGTATCCAATGTGTGTCATGTGGCACAATTAAGACAAAAGCCAGTGGTCTTCCTAGCATGGGCAACCCACTCTTATAGAGATATTGAAAAAGGTAAGGAGGAACCTTGATGAGAAGAGGAAACGACTTTTTTGGAAGTGAACTCTTCACCAGCTTCATCTTCCTCATCCTGAACACCTCTCCCTGATTTCATCATCTCCAAGAAGCTCTCATTATTGTTCTTTGCTGCTGATTGCCTAAAGAAATACGAAAAAAGAAAAAAAATCTAAATGTAAGAACCCTAGAAAAAGAAAGAACATTAATCAATGGCAAGCTAGGAGGATTTATGAAAATTTTTAAACTAAAAAGGGGAGAGAGAGAGAGAGAGAGAGAGAGAGAGAGAGAGAGGACAGAGAGAGCGTCACCAACTTGGAGGTGGAAAAGGAGCTAATGCTATTGCGATGTATGACAAAAGGAGTCTGTAATGTCCGCTCTGAGGGCCACTGCTCCGCTGCCTTCTCCGCAGCCTCTGCAAAACCTTGCCTTATTTTAATTACTACTTAAACATCATATTATTAAAACTCTATCTTCTCTCTTCTTTTTCTTTTTTTCGGGAAAAAAAAAATCTTAAAGGATTGATTCTAACATGCAAATGTTAGGCTACGTTTCATCCGCTGCACCATCACTGATTTTTAAAGTTGGTTGGAAACACATGTGTGTGTGTGTGCGTGTGTGTGTGTGCGCGCGACACAGAGAGAGAGAGAGAGAGAGAGAGAGAGAGAGAGAGAGAGAGAGAGAGAGCTCTTTAGTGCTATCAGCAAGAACCGTGGGAAAGGTCAGCCTTGGTAGGGAGAGTTAGTGCATGTCACATAGCTAGGACTATGTACAAGTTGTATCATAAAACAAATCTTTTGTGACCAGCTAATAGGATTTTTTAATTCTCTGTCCACAAAATGATATGTTGACTAGAAGTTCTGAATACATTTATTTTTACAAATAACAAATTTTAACCTTGAATGTGTAAATAAGATTTTTAGAAGTCCATTAAAAAAATAACCATGAAATGGGAAGGTATTAAAAATAAAGTTTCTTTTCAATCTTTTAAAACTTCATTTGCTTAAATTTTACGTGCATTTAATATATAGAATGCGATCTGCCATTATTAATCATTTGCAAATGTTTGAATCAATTTTGATCATCCATGTTATGTCAAGCTGAAATGCAGATTACATTGAGATGAACGCCACGTCAGTACTTGTTGACCTAGTGATACTTAAAAGACAAACATCATTGCCATAGAACCAACAGTCCCGCTCAATATAGTGAGCTCGACAATAAACTGTCTATGCAGTAGATAAGGACAGTAATTTGACGAAGATAAGGGCTATCTAGCTCTTTAATACCAAGCTCTCCAAATATAAATACAACTCTACTTCCAGTGTTCGCCATACTTTTTGGCAATGTCTGGCATAGGTCAGCAAAGTTTTCTCCACCTCTCATCTTTTACTGTTGGTCAAGTTTTGCACCAGCACCAGACTTCGTAAATGAATATTATAAACTAGGTTACGTTTTATTACCAAGAGCAAATGAAAAGGACAGATAAATGATTAGGAAGCCTTATTATAACCTTCACTGAAGTATAGATTCTTATGATATAACATGCCCACCCAAACACTCTAAACCTTAGATTGGAGATACGCCCCCCATATATGAGCAAAATAAAGGTGATTAAGAAGGAAATAGAAGGAAATAAAAGAAAAGACAAAAGGATATATACAGAGAATATTCTAGATGAATTCTAGTCTCCAACTAAGACAAGAAGGAGCAAGTGATTTACTAATGGTCGAAACAAGGGTGACAGAGAATTAATTTCTACCAATTCACAAGCAGTCAAGCACTATGTAAATGTAAATTGTATAAAATTTTTGTGTTATCATCATGGGTTTGGTCTAGGAGCTGATTACTAATAATAAAGGAACTAATAGGCTGGTTATGAAGTTGAGACAAACGATAAAAATGCGGGACTGCATCAGAGAGCTTTAGACCCTCCACCCACCTGTCCTCTCAAAAGAGGAAAGATTAGCCATCACCAACCTTGAACACCATTTTAGGTGCCACTTGATTAGCCAATGAAGAAAGAAAAAACAACTTCCAAAGGGAGCCATAGGTCAACTGAGGTCTTCTTAACCAGCCATCAAGTGATATTCTTCCATGCCTACATTTGATTAACCTAGCCCATGATAAATGTGGATTTTTCATGAAGCGCCAAATCCACTAAATGCAAAGAACCACAGAAATAATCCCATATTCCACTTGCTTTTGCATAATCTGCCAATTAATCAAAAGTGAAATCTTACCACTCGTTTTCCTCCCCATAAAATATTTTCATCTCCTTCTCTATTCTCAAAGCCTTCATGTTGAGTGTTTTTTAGTTGAAAAGTGTCTCATAACATGTTTACTAATGTTGGAAAAAAGAGTTATCAACATCAAATCGAAAGAGTAATTACTTTGAATAAAAAAGCACTTACCTCTAAGAACTTGTCTTTCACACAGTCTATCCTTCACAGCACTGCTTCCACCTTTCCTCTCAGTAGCTTCGTCCCACAAAGTAAAGACATCTCTAGAAGAATCAACTGTTGTGTTGGTCTCATAGTTTCTTTCCACGCTGCTAGCTCGGTCAACAGCACCACCAAGAATTTGCTCAGTCTTCGGAACACGTTGTATGAAATTGGAAATGTGGGTTATGCTATAGGTGCCTATGCCTCCGGGAAGAATGTGTTCCACAGAAGAAGAAGAAGGAGAAGAAGAAGATGGCGGAGGCAGTTTGTCAACAGTAGCTGTCTTAATTTTGTTCTTCTCCACCTGTTCGAGTGGTCGTAGAAAATCTTGGGTTTCAAGGTAAACGCCTGCAACACATACCCACTAGAATAAATACATGAAAAAAAATATGATACAAGGAAAAAAAAATATATTGCTGGCTAGACAATAATATTCATAGTTTTCTGTTTGAGAAATTCACAATTCAGAAGTAAGAACCCACAACAGAATGCTTGACAACATATAATGTTTTTATGACATTTCAAGGACATTATTAATGCCAATTTAATTCGTAATTCCTTTTTCTCTATTTGATTAACTTGTTTCAAAGGAAAGGTAAAACAATCAATATAACATTCAATAAGAAAACCAAGCATCGAAAGCAACAGGTCAAACTCAGTACTTCAAACACTATGGCCCATGGTGGTTTTTAAAAGCAGGTTCATGGCAATGCCCTGCATTAAATTTACTTAAGGGTGGTCATATCCCATCTGTACATGATGTAATGCATGTGATGTGTTTCCCTAGTCAACAGATAGTTTTTAGATCACATGTATTTTTTAGGCCAATGCTAATCTAACGGTTATAGTTGCATTTTTTTGTGCAACTGCAGAACTCACAACCACTGGATTATTTATTAACATTTCAAGATGTGTAACTCTCATTCATCCAATGGTTATAATGCAACAACTAAATTAGCATTTCCTTCAATTTACTTACTTAAAATTTTAACACTATCAAACCAAGCGCAAGGCATCCTACCATTCAAAGACAACGTCTTACCACGCAAAACATATACAACATGATAATACCAAATAACTTCCAATGAAATCAATTTATAATTTTGTATTCTTTAATTCATGTATTTTAAAATAAACTGATAAGTTGATGACAGCTAAACATACTCATAGTTGCCGCCCCCAAAATTTCTTAAATACACAAACAATATGAGAACTTTTTCTAGCAATGCAAAGTATGTAGCATTTTTCTTTGAGTGCTGACACATATGCTAGCACTAGGACTATAGTGAATTTGAGATACCTTAGTATGACTAAGAAATCGAGCACAATGGCAAGGAGCACAAGAAGCCTAGAAGGGGACCATGTGAACCAACTACTATGATCGTGTTTCCACTTTTATTTAAGGGACTGAACGCTTTTGCTTATTTACAAAGGAAGGAATCATACTCCCAATCTCCAATGGAGGAGTTTGGATGCAAACCATAACAGCTAGTCAATGTTTGCACAAAGTACATAGTATCAAAAGATAATAATTTTGGAGACCAGAGAAAATCCTTCAAGGAAGAAAATCCATGTGTGAAATCAGTGAATTACAAAAAATAAAAAATAAAAACAAAGCAATTAAAGCACCATGACATCATAAAGTAATTCTAAATGAAAATGATGCTGCAACACTTCCCAACAGACCTCTAACACAAGTTAACCCCAAATTCACACTTTAGGCTTTCCTTAATAAATTACTCAACATGGCCAACTCTTATTAAAGTGAAAAAAAAGCACCTAAACTAAGATTTAGATGGATGCAGTGTAAGTAGCTTGGAAACACATGCAGCACGTGCTTCACTAGCCATTGAGAGAGATGGGGGTGTGCCCTCGTCAAAGGAGCTTTGGCTTTATAATATCATCGGCTATCAATGATATGTGTTCTGCTATGTGTGTGGTATAATGTTTGAATCACTTTATTTACCTAAATGCATAAAAAGGGGCTGTGCAAGGAGAGGCCTATTTGACTTTGATCATTCAAATAGAAAAGCAAGGGTATGTGGTTGTGTTATCACCTTCTTCACCGGTGGCCTAAGGTAATAACTCTCAATGATGTAAGTAGTTTCATTAAAATATCAAACTCTAATTTTTCTTAATTTTCTTAAAATAATAATAATTAAAAACGATGCTTAGAGAATAAGAGTAAAATATTGCATTGGTTTAAAATGATGATCAATATAACTTACGTTGAGCCCTTGGATCTTGGTGCTGGAAAGAAGAATTATCATGCAGAGAAAGAAAATCCAACGTTCGATCTTTACCTTGAAAAGAAAAGAACAATAAAAAGTAGAATTCATAATCAAAATAAAAAGATTAACAAGACATTGTTTTTAATAGATACCTTCAGTGCCCAAGGGGTGAGGTCGAGGAAGCTCCATGGAGTATTCCTTTATTATTTGTTAGGCTTTCTTCTTGTGGAAAATTCCAATTACAAGTTAACTTGATCATCCGAGTGCTAAATTGTGTATAAATGGCTTCATAAGTGATTGCCGAGAAACAAATTTCTTCCAAAAGAAAATTTGAATGGAAATTTGAGTTAATTTCTTTCCTTGAGTCTTGTAAACTTCTCAGGAGAAATTTAACTCAAAACTTGATTGACAACGATCCAAAAGAAAATCAAATCTTGAGAGAAAGCAAGCCTCCAACTTAAGAAAAAGAAACTATCTAACTGGAGGAAACCCTAGAAAAAAAAAAAAAAAAAAAGAAAAAGAAGAAGAAAGAACATGAATCAATTAGCATGCAACGAGGATAACCAAAAAAAATAGTAATTTAACATTAAGAATTTTAATAATGTTTTTCAACTACAATTAATCCATAAGAAAGGTAATGGGGTTTTTTTAAGAGAGAAAAATTCAAAGCTTAAGAGTGTTTATATGAGCAAAAATATATGGAATCTATACACAGAACCTTAGTAATTAAGACCCATATTTGCATTGCTGGTGGTTGAAGTTGAAGCCAAAGTTACTTTGAAGAAAAAACACAGAACCCCATTTCCAATTTGGAGATGATATGAGAAAGTTTTTATAACAAGATGTAACACTTAGCAATTTGACATACTAATATTATAAATAAGGAGATTCATAACCATATAAAATCAATAATACTGGGCGTGACAAAAGGTCTGAAAAGCAGAATAACAATACAAAACCCCTGGAAAACATAGCAATATAAAGAGCAAGAGAAGGACAAAGACAATAAAAACAACTATTAACATGGAATGCCTGATGTTTTCATAGAAAATATGATAAGAATAATAGAAAATATAATAGCAATATGGTTGCTTGATTACATCATATTACAAATTCTATAACACTTGACAACAAATGCTTAAGGGTGTATCACAGATAGCATTGGAATTTGCAGAAGGAAATGTTTTAGACAGCATGGCAAGAAATGCACAAACTTGCAATTACAGCACTGTTTCTCAACGTTTAAGACTAGAAACAAAATAATAAAAATCACAGTGTTGCAAATGCAAAAGATTGCAACTTCCCATTGTTTTGAAGGTGTCAATGCTTTATATCTCTTAAATTATAACAACTGGAGAAATGAAATCTGAAGGAAAGAAAAGCAATAAACCAATAAAGGACTAAGAAGAGAGGAAGAAGGTTATTCCATTATGTTCATCTGTTGTTTGAATTCATATCAAATGGCAAAAATCCAAGAGCCAAATGAAAACAGTGAATACTTCTCTAGTCCTCTGATCCATGTATTCTATAAAGGCATTTGCAATTCATTCAAGTAGCCTGCTTTTTTTTAACTTATTTTTTATGTTATTTCTTCACCTTTAAAAGGACGTTCTTCCTTGAATGTCAAACTTGGCTGAAAATAGTTCCAAAAAAAAACAAAACCCAAAGAAGAGATGAGACAAAGGAGATTATGCACAGAGGAAATCAAGAGAGAAAGCACCTAAGTGATTCAAGGTGGAAATGAATAGGTGATGGTATGAAATTCACTTGTCTTGAGAAGAACATAGATCTAATTTTTGTTCATTTATCTACTTATAATATTCCTTCAATTGATTGACCTGTTATTTATTTAATTATTTTTACCAAAATCTAGTTACTCATTCTTCTCAAGGGCATTTGTTTGAATAGAACATGCACATTCGTAAAATAGACTCAAAATTGGAACTCCACATTCAAACATTAAATACATTTTATGGAGATGCCTAATTTCATAAACAGTTCGTATCGATCATCATTATCATACGGTTTTTTTTTCTGCCACTTCACATATTACTTTCAGATTAGCTCATTTCCAAGTTAGACAAGTCCCTTTTTTCAATTTAAAACTCTGCTTAATTCAGAACTCTTTAATGTATTTAAATCCGAATTGTATTTCTTCAATACTTGTAAATTAGCAAAATGTGAGCTGAATGCCCACATCAATATTCTAACTTTAAATTCAATCATTGATTTGTCAAAGAAAAGTCAAATCATAAAACCTCATAGTCCACAATTTTTTTTTTCAAATTTTTTCCTAAAAGAAAGGCATCATTAAAAAGCATGAGGCAAAATGTGAAGTGAAAAGTTCTATACATTTTCTCACCATTAAGTTCAATTCCACCCCATACAGAAAATTGCACAGAAAATGGACATAATTTAGCACGAGTAAGATTCAGATACAGAAAAAAAAAAGGTTGTATTTTTCTGAAGAAGGGTTCAAATTGAAACGACAAAAATGAAAAGCATTGAAAATTGAAAAAATTTTAATGCATCCAGCTACGATAATTTGCTTAAATCAAGAGAAGATTGTAGCATATTCTGACAATTACATAATTTAGCACGAGTAAGATTCAAACACGAAAAAAAAAAGGTTGTATTTTTTGGAAGCAGGGTTCGAATTGAAACGACAAAAATGAAAAGCATTGAAAATTGGCAAAAGTTTAATGCATCCAGCTACGATAATTTGCTTAAATCATGAGAAGATTGCATCATATTCTGACAATAACTTCAAAAATTCAATAAATCATCACCTCTTATCATAGAATTTTCAAGCTAGAAAGCTTCCAATGATCCCAAGGTCATAAACAGAGAGTACCCACTTAATCTTCAAACACAATTCTCAGGTTAAACGACAACGACCACAAAAATAATAATAATAATAATAATATTTTTTAAAAAAACAGCAACCCAATTGCCACACAATAACCAACGTAAATTACTTAAAATGAGGCCAAAAGAAAACAAACGCACACACATGCACACATAGAATCCATATTACACATACTCATTATCACCAAATCCTGATCAAACAAGCTTGAAGAAACAACATCAGCAAGCATCCAAAAAAAAAAAAAAAACGCACGCACACACACACACACACACACACAAGTCGAACCCAGAAATTAAGTAGATATCTTCCAAAGGGGACATATTCCGGAAGGAATACCCATAAGAATACCTCGCCACACGAATGGAAGAAGAAAACTTCAGAGTAGAACGTGCGCGTAAGAGAAGAAGTTACCGGAAGAAAAGACGACGACGCCCTCTCGCAAACAAACGCACCCACACCAAAGCGTAAGAGCAGCAGATGACGCTTCGCTACCGAAACCCCAACGCACAAACAATAGTGAATAATCTGGCAGGAGGAAGAAACAATACTCCCAACGTTTCCAATAGCTCCTCACAGCGTACCGCAAGCAGAAGAAGAAGAAATGGCGTTCTGTTTTTATGTTTCGTTGAATATTAAAAAATAAAAAATAAAAATAAAAACCACCTTAAGAGAGTTATTCTAACATGCGCATGTCTGGCTACGTTTCATCATCTGCACCATCATCGGGATTTTAAAGTCGGTTAACCAAAAATAAA
>JAJIYU010006302.1:0-20847 GCA_030144865.1 Tinospora cordifolia
TTTTAAAACAATGTACATGTGTAAGTCCAAGGCATTCATGGCACAACATAAAAACCCTAAGGTTTGTGTTCTTGGCACATGCGTTTCAATTGCACCAAAATCAGTACAAGACGAAGGGAAACTAGTGCATGTCGCATTACCGCGGCAATGCGAACCGGGTTTGGCGACATGTGCTTAACTCTCAATGCTTGGTCTTTTAGTTTAAAACACACATCAACTCAATGGAAATGGTTTTCACTTGTAGAAAACAGTTTAGAAAGCTAAGAAAGCAAGATTTCAAGAAGGTTTCGAGGTTTTACCTTAGCACAACCCTTTTTCCAAGCTTGCTTCAACTCAAATCCACCCTTGTTGATGTTATTCTTGACGAATCTGAGCTTGAAGACGGTAGATAATGGTTTAAAAGGGCTCAAACCACCCTTAGAACTCAATAAAACACTTAGAAAATGAAACAAACAAGCTAGGAGAGAGTTAGAGAAGAAAATCTGTGAGTTGCGGCAGAAAATACCAGATCTAGGGTTTTCTGCGTGCGTTTCTTTATATAGAATTCGACGAATGACCGTGGTCACTGTAGCATGACCGCGGTCATAGTGTGATTACCGCGGTAGGCAGAATGTCGTGCATCATTTATTTATGGGTTTTTCGTATGATGACCGCGATCACCGTTTCACGGATCGCGGCCACCAGGTGTATTTTCATGTGATGACCGCGGTCACCCTTTCACGGACCATAGTCATCAGTGTTGATTTTCTGGGTTTTTGCATGATGACCGCGGTTACCCAGATGTGGACCGCGGTCACCAGAATGGTGATTTTTGCCTTTGTTTTTTGGGTTTTTATGCAATGACCGCGGTCCTAATAGACCGACCGCGGTCACCAAAATGTAATTTCTAATATTCGGTGTTTTTCTTTGCCATTTCTTGTGTTTCTCGGATTGGCATCACTCTTACACTTATTTATACTTATAATATATGGTTTTCGGGTATTTTGGCCGTTTTGATTCTTTCATTGAGTTTGTTATTCCACTTTTGCTGTTCGTTAGCGACGTGGACGTCTCACAGACTTTTGGGGTATTACATTCCCACCCTGAGCTGACTGTGACAGCTCAAAGTCCTTGAGAGATGGTACGACGCTATGGTAAGTACACTCTCTTGGGCTGTGATGTGAGTGTCAATCGATTAGAGACGGTTATTGGAACCATCTGAGATTAGATTGGATCACTGGGAATACCGAGAGGTATCTTAACCCTCTTCCGGTCTTAGAGTGTGACTAAAATAATTGAATGTTTGAACGCTTAATGTTTGAAAGTGTTTGTAATGTATTGGATTAGGTCTGTATAATGCATGTGATGTATATGATCGATCCACTGAGCTTTCGAGCTCACTCCCATTTCTATCTTTTAGGTTCACATGGACTTAGAACGCTGTAGTCTACGTCGGAAGACTCACACTGTGATTGGACACCTCACGGGGAGGTCGTCCGGGATAGATGACTTGAAGGTTTAGTTTTAGGTATTTTACTGAGTTGTTTGTATGTAACCTCGTTGATTTTAACTTAACTATTTTATCTTTAAATGACTTTATTTGTCTAATGATTTTTGGCATGAATGAACATTTTTAAGTATTTCCGCTGCATCAATTTGACATTGTTCGTGAAATTCAATGAATATGAAGGGAAACGATTTTGATCCTTGATCTGTTTTAGAATACATACACAGATATTAACTTGAGAATGAACTATTATGAACCTGATTTTAAAGAAAAGATTTTGACGGAACGAAATTTTTAAGTAGCATCTTTATTTTCGTCTGGGTGACGATCCACACGTGCGGCAACATGTGAGCGGAGGTCCGGTCGAAAATTGGGGTGTTTCAAATAGGAGATAAACAAGATTAAAGCAAGTAAAATTTTATTTAATCATGAAACTCCTCAAGTAATTCAAATACCTTAAATCAATAACGAATAAAATTCTATAAATTTTATTAATACTAGAAGATGTTGGAATCGTAGAAACAATTATTAATAACATTTTTGCATATAATATAGTGTTGCTTACTTTATGTGAACACTTTTAAATAGATAAAGAGATGCAAAAATGCATTCTTTAGATGATGGATTAATAATATGTAACATAAATAAACCCTAGACATAAAGAAAATAATGCAACAAATTAGAAGTGTAACTATGAAAATAATGTAGTATATTCAACAAGTAATAAACTTAGGGAGGCCTAAGGTCGAGCCACAAGGATTGAGATAAATTTCTAAAACTAAGGTTTGCTACATATAATAAAATAAGAAAAATGAGAATGAGATGAGATAATGATAATATTTTGATAATGTATGAATAACAATAAGATAGAAGAGTTAGGGCATTAGAGTAGGCCCAATCATTTCCTCTCTTAGTCCTTTTTGAGTAAAATAATTAGGGATAAAAATAACTAAAGAGTTTTTCTACCCACAATAATGAATTTTTAAGCTCAAATGTATTAAAAAGTAGTGTTCTCCCAAAAGAGGTATTTATAATAAAAAACAAAGTAGAATTAAATTTATAATATGTGTGAATGCAAAATGTGAATTCTAAACATGTGAAATATATGATATGACACATTAAAGAAAACTACAAAAATGTCACACTAAGATAAAAATGAAATACCTCAATCTTTGATTAGATTTTGCAAAGTCAACTATACAAAATACATGATATAATGTATGAAGTTTATTACAAAACCTAACAAAAGTATGAGAGAACACATGTCAAATAAAATAGAAGTATTATCCAAGAATTTCCAAGAGAAGAATGGAGAGGGTTTCCTCTTAGCCCCAACAAAAGACTTAGCCTTCCATGAACTTGAAGGCTAATAAAAAACAAAAATAAAAGAAATGAAGAATGGAAAAATGAAAAGTGGGAAAAGTTCCAATATGATCAAGGGAGAAAATGAAAAATGAGATGCTCCTCAAGTGTAAATTTGAGGGGTTTATATAGATATTCCAAGGAGATGATGAACCAATAAGAAATGGTCTAAAGGTGATCAAGGGAGATGATGGAAAAATGAAAAGTGGGAAAAACTCCCATGTGATCAAGGAAGAAAATGAAAAATGAGATGCTCCTCAAGTGTGAATTTGAGGGGTTTATATAGATATTCCAAGGAGATGATGGACCAATAGGAAATGGTCTAAAGGTGATGTGGATGAATGGTACAAGTAGCCCATGCTCTACTTACCCTTATTGTGTAAGATGGTGAGAAATTCAAATTAAAGGTACTATATGACTATGCATAGTAACAAGCACGGGGAAGGGTGACTAATGTAAGTGAAGGACAATGATGGTGTGTAGGAGGGACTTTCCCTAATGATGATTATGTGAAAAAAGAGACATAAGATGGGCTAAGACTAAGCTAAAAAGAAAAATGTGTCATGTGGGTTCTTGAAAATGCTACTTGATTAGTCACTATCAACATTGGTTCTCTCATAAATTTGAACTTATCCATTAGATTATTCTCGAGATCCACAATAAGAAAAATGTGGATGATGAAGATGTCTTCATATGTCTTGAGATTCCTCTAATTACATCTTGACCACTGATGCTTCTCGAGATTGCAAGATCTTCATTTTAATGATGGATGAATGAGATAGCGCTGAGTGTCATGAATCTAAATGGGGTGATACCTTAGCAAAATTGATGATCTCGAGGCTCTTAAGCTCACATGCTCCATTGTCATTAATCTCTCATTATCTACATTCCTACAATTAAAATAATACTGTGTAATGAGTAATTAATTATAATTAATTTATGTAATGCATGTGACTTAATATTGATATGTTAACCTCTTTGAAAATATATGAATTTATAAGAAGTTAAATATATTTTATAATTAATTACTAAATAATGAGCCTTAAAATATGATAATTCTCAATTATAAGATAATAGATTTAGTATCAAAATGGGCATTATCATATAGTTATCAATATTATGAAAGATAATCAAGAGTTAAAATCTGTAGAATAATGTTGTTCGAGAGGTAATTGGCTAAGAAAGATGCAATTCAATAAGAATTAAATTTACTTGCAAAACGAAGGGATTTTGGACTTGTAGTTCAAACACTAGATAATATAAAAACTTATTAGGTATAACTGGGTATTTTTAAGCAAAAGAAATCAAAGAAATGAAGTCATAAGATATAAAACATGATTTGTTACCTAAGGTTTTTTTTTTTTTTTTTTTTTTTTTTTTTTTTTTTTTTTTAAGAAAAACTAGACATTGATTATGATGAAACATATTTTCCTATAATGAATGCAATAATCTTATGATATCTTATAACTTTGGTTATCCATAAAAAATCTTGATTAATGCCTTATGGATTTGGTTACAACATATTTATATGGTAACCTTGATAATGCTATTTATATGAAAAATCTTTGAAGGATGTAAAGTGCCCAAAACATATTCAAAATTTTGAGAGCACTATTCCATTAAATTGCAGAAATCCTTATATGGATTGAAATAATTAGAATGTATGTAGTATAACCATCCGGTGAATATTTACTAAAAGAAAGACATAAAGTTAATCTCGTTTGTCAATGTATTTTTATAAAGAAATCTGGATCTGAATGTTTGTTAATAGCTATATTTTTTTAATGATTTAAACATCATTGGAACTCCAAAAGAGGTTTCAAAGACAACAAATTACTTAAAGAAATGATTTGAAATAAAAGACTTTGAAAAGACAAAGTTTTGCCTTGATTTGCAAATTGAACATCTAGAAGATGAAATTTTTGTTCAGCAATCAAGTCATACTCAAAAAGTTTTGAAACTTTTTTACATAGATAAAACACACTTGTTAAGTACCCAATAGATGTATAATCCCTTCATATAAATAAAAATTTCTTTTGATCGAGAGAAGATAATGAAGAGATTCTTGGTCTTAAAGTACCAAAACTTAGTGCAATAGGTGCACTTAAATGCCTTGCTAATTTTCATTGAAATTATTAGTAGGATATGATTACTTCCCCACTCGAAGGCATGCGAATTGTATTAAACATATTTTGCAATACCTCCAAGGAATAATTGAAAGGGGGTTTGTTTTATTTCAATAATTTGAAACTAAAACTAATGAATTATGCTGATGCTATATATTTGTCTGATCTTCATAAAATATGTTCTCAAACGAGTTATTTATTTACATATGGTTAGACTATTATTATAATACCCCAGCTCTTAAACCTTTCACATTCGTTATAGGTGATGTATTTCTCTAGAAGCTTGAGTAATTTCGTTGGTATGCAATTACCCTTGCTTTATATTTGAGAACTGAGATATCACTTTTTCTTTATATTAATTATCTCATCAGTTGGTTGCACCAGACTATATCTCAAAGTACAAAAAAAATGCACAAATAAACTTGCTTAGAAACAAATTAACAATAACATTAGGAACATATAATTACTAAAAAGACTTAATTTAATATAAGAATTAAGAACAAATTTGTGGGCCTCATGATTAAGTTTTGATGAGACAACTACTGTTTAGCTAGTAGCCAACATCCAACATAACTAAATATGGTGGGTCACACGCCCTACAAATAGAAGATAGAAATGAAGTTCATTTCCTACAACATCCTCATAATTGTGAGGTACACTACTATTGATAATTTTTTTTTTCACATTACTTATTAATACAAGTATCTTCAATGGTTACCTGAAAAAGAATGAATGGGGTGAGCTCAAGAGCCCAGTGGATTGTACACAAAATATCTTAAGCATTATAATAGTCAAAACATGAAACATGCAAGTACTTATCATGCATTATGCATTTCATACAATTCAATTATTTAGGTTGATGTTAAGATCGAAAGGAATCTCCATGGTATTCCTCATTAGGTTTAGACTATCGGAAGTAACGTTGAAAGGCCTATTGCCTATTCAAAATCCTATCTCAGGAGTGAAGCCTCAACTCGACTCTCAGTCCCATCTTACTATTTCCACAGTAGCATCAAGACCCGCCTTGGGTTGGAAATACCCACAATGATGCTAAACTACTGCTACAATATCTACATCACTGCGCCAGTACGTGTTTAAATTTCTTAATTATCTTCAATCAAACATATTCACGATTTTCATATCCAGATGTAAATAAATGATGGATATAAATTAACAACACATCATGTTTATGATCATATCAGTTATGCTATTCCTTACATGGTATACATGAGATGTTTTAATATTCATGGATAGTACAACATGTTGTCTACATCATTCAAGGACAATCAAACGTTCATGGTTGTCACACATATCTCTAGGGTAGTCATCTCCTTAATTGTCAAACATTGAAGGACAATCAAATGTTCATGTTGTCTACATCATTCCTTTAGGGTAGTCATCTCCACCTTGATAGTTGACTTCCTTGAATTCTTGTGTTGTTATTCCAACTTGTTTCAAGTCTTCAACCTTCAAAGATTAACACTATTAGTTTTAAAAAATCTACGTTTCAAAAATATGATTTAATAACTATTCATAAACAATATTTATATACAGTGTCACACCCATGAACAATAGTCTTGAACAGTGATTGTGAATAGTATTATAATTGTAAATAGTACCATATTATATGTGAACAATATCACAATATGTACTATAGTATCTATATGAAAAGTGGACTTTTGTATATGCTTTTTCCATTTCTTATTCTTTTAACATCCTAATACCTCAAATCCTACAGTGCGTAACAGTAGCCGTGAATAGTGTCGTGATATATTATTTGTCTCGACGTGAACAGTGCATAATCGGTGCTGTAAAAAGTGCCATCGATTTGTTATTTTTTCTTGACGTAAATAGTGCGTAATAATAGCCATGAACAAGGCCACCTATTTGTTGTTTCTTTTCATGTGAACAATGAAATGAACAGTAACACGAATTTTTAACAAAATTCTAGGGTATTACAACCTACTTTCTTTAAAATAAATTTCGTCATTGAAATTTGTATTTACTCGTTTCAATGCTGTCTGGTCAGGTATTTTTGGTGAAGAGGTATGGGTATTTGTTTTTCATCTTGCTTTCTAGCTTGCAAGTTGACTCTTCTACTCCATGATGCTTCCAAAGAACTTTGACTAAGGGAATGTTTTTCATTCTCTAGTTTTGTAGTTTGCGGTCAAGGATTCTAACTGCCACTTCTTTATACGTGGAATCATCTTGGATTCCACCTTTTTCCATTGGATTATGTGAGAAGGGTCAAGTTCATACTTCCTTAGCATTGACACATGGAACACATTGTGAACTAAGAAAATTCTATGTGGTAGATCTAATTTGTAAGTACATTCTCAAATTCTTTTAAGTATTTCGAATGGACCGATAAATCTGGGTGCTAACTTTCCTTTATATCCAAACCTCTTGATTCTTTTCTGAGGGCTTATCCTCAAAAATACTTTATCACCCGCCTGAAACTCAAGGGGCCTTTTACTTTTATCGACATAACTCTTTTGTCTACTCTGTGTTGTGGCCAATCTTTTTTGTATCTGTTTTACTTGATTGTTCATCTCCTCCACTAGATTGGGCCCAATAAGCACATGGTCCTTAAGTTCAGCCTCAACAGGTTGGTGATTTGTAGGGCCTCCCGTAGAGAGCTTCATACAAAGCCATTTTTTATACTTAGATAATTGTTGTTATAGACAAACTCTACCAGGTGTAGGTACTTTTTCTAATTTTCCTTGAAGCCAAGGACAGAAGACCTTAATATGTCTTCTAGTGTTTGAATGACTCTCTCAGACTAACCATCAATTTGAGGATGAAAAGTGGTGTTCATGGTGAGTTTGCTATACAAATCATTCTGTAGACTCTGTAAGAATTGTAATGTGAATCGAGAATCTCTGTTTGATACTATGGTTTTAGGCACGCCATGAAATTGTACTATCTCCTTCATATAGAGTTCTTCTAGCTTATTGATTTGGTCTGTGGATTTATTGTGCCACCTTAGTGAAATGATCCACAATGACCTAGGCAGTATCTTCTCCTTTTTGGTTCCGAAGTAATCTGATAACAAAGTCTATGACAATGTTATCCCACTTCCATATAAGGATTGGGAGTAATTGTAACATTCCAGAGGGTTTTTTGTGCTCAGCCTTTATTCATTGATAGGTTATGCACTTAGAGACATATTTAGCTATGTTTCTTTTCATTCCTTGCCACCAATAGGTCTTTCTGATGTTCTCATACATCTTATCTTCGCTTATATGCATCATGTACTTAGTCTGATTTGCCTCGTCCAATATGATGTTTATGCTTTGTCCATCTTGAGGAACACAGATTCTATCTCCAAGTCTCAACGTGCCCTTAGTGTCATTTATAAAATTTATGTATTTGCCTTGTTTAACTCCTTCAATTAGAGTCATGATCCATTTATCTTGCCTTTGCTCTTGTCTGATCTGATGCAAGAGGTATGGTTGGCAAGTTATGTTGTAAAAGCATATCTACTTCTCATATGAGGTGACACCAAGTTGAAATCCTCGATTAACTGATACATTTGACCTTTTTCCTCATCTTGCTTGTTAAATCTCCTACTCAAGACTTATTTACCACTACATTGGCCTTCCTTGGATAGTAATGTTGTAATATCCTAAAAAACTCTCGAATATTAAGAATATACAAATAAGTTCATTAAATTGTGAAAACATATTAAATACCTAGGGGTAGAACGATAATTTTGCATCTTAGAGGTAAAATGATGAATTCACATGAAAATTAAAAAAAATTATGATTATCGTAATTATCCTATAAATAATTCTACAAACAAATATATATTAAAATATGAGTAGTTGAATGGGGTGGTGGAATATATATTAAAACATGAGTAGTGGAATGAGGTAGTGACATATAGATATATTAAAATATAAGTAGTAGAATGGGGTGGTAGAATATATATTAAAATATGATTAGTAGAATGAGGTGGTAGAATATATATTAAAATATGATTAGTAGAATGAGGTGGTAGAATATATATTAAAATATGAGTAGTGGAATGTGGTGGTGGCATATATGTATATATTAAAATATGAGTAGCAAAATGGAGTGATGATATATATGAGTAGTGGAATGAAGTAATTGGCTAAAGATGTTTATAAATAATACCATTCTCTTCTCCTCAAACTATCACATCTCATTCTTCTATTCTTCATTGTCAAGAAAAAGAGAGTCTCCTCATTCTTTTCTTTTTCATTTTCTTCTTAGTTCTCTTCCAGCTCAACATAAAAAGAGTCTTCTTGCTCTCTCCTTGAGTGAAGAAAAAAGGTCGAAGGTTTGAGAAGGCTCGGAATACTAAGATTAAAAGGGATTAGTGATAGAAGGTGGAAGTGATTTTTGAATTTTATCTTATTATTTTGATTCAAATGTTATGTGTATGGTTGTTTGCCTAACTTAGAAATATTCTATGATTATACATGCCATGTCTGGAAACACATGCTTAGGGTTACATGCTAATGATGCATAATTGTGATGATATGATCCATGCTATATATGCTTTCCATGAATAAATATTAGTTATTGTTATCTTGAATTTATCATGCCATTGTTGATTACTAATGAAAGATTAAATGGATATTATCAATCACATACTGACACAATGATGAATTTTCATCGTGAGTATTCCAAACAGGAATTTTCGAGGTATGAACCGAGGGTTCGGATTTAATCCCATTTCATCGATGATAGTTTGAAGGCCTGGATTTGGCCTTGTATCCTAAATATGGAATACTGAGGCGTAACACTTTCAGTCTTAACATTAATTGATAACAGACAACTGTCTGAATCACATAATCTTTTGAAGTGTTTGTTATGTATGTTCTATTTGATTTGAAATAAAGAGTTAAATATTTAGAATGATTCGTTGGGCATGTACACTCATCGTTCCTTTTTTAACCTTTCAGGAAATTTCTGAAAGATATTGCATAGTTAGAGTGAAATTCTATTCACAAAATGTTTAAGTTAGACATGTTCGCCCTAATTTCTATTTTATGTTGAAGTTTAGTTTGACGTAATAAAATTGAAAGGTCCTTGTACTTCATCACTATTTAATTCTATTAATGATATTGATTTATTTTATCAAATGATTTCACATGTGTTTTATGAAATCCATTTATTGTTTGTCTCATAGAATTTGGACAAAAAGAAATAGAATAATGTGAAATCATCGGCCTCCTGACTTGCCCACAAAAAGAGAAAGAGATGTCAAACGAGAAAGCACGTGAAACAAACGTGCCAGGACAATTTGGGTAGGTGGAGGCTGGGTGTTACAAAGGTGGTATCAGAACTCAATTAGCAAAAACTTCGGGCGAGAATGTCTAAACTTAGACAAAGTTAACTTAGCTAAGGATTTTGGAGCTTAGGATGCGCTCACCAGGTAAGAATCTTACTTTGGATTGATTTAAAATACCCTACCTCCTATTTTAAAATTGAAATCATTTTGAATTACACAGATTGTTTTTAAAAGATATATATGCTTTCCAACGTTTTGTGTGGATACACAGATTGCAAGTTGAGTTGATAGCGAGTAAGTTTTGTCCGGAGTAAAGCTATACATTGAAAGAAAGATGGGTTATCCTATTCGAGAAAGTCCGGTTATTTAGACTTTTCCTCATTGCCTGATTTGGAGGTTGTTTCACCAACTAATACAAGTGATCGAAGCTAAAAAAGATACTTATTTTCTACGAGAAAATTGGAAGTAGTATTAAATGACAAAGTACTGACTAGAGTACAAAGGTGGAATAAAAAACTAGATATGAGTCGTTGGTTCGATAAGAGAACCTTTCAACAGAATGATTGAAACCCTAGTTCTACAAAAAAGACGATTGGTATAAACTTGGGTTTTACCAAGGATGGCATGGTAGATCATGAATAAAACATTTAGGCATAGGTTAGAGACTAAAAACGTGTGAAAATAGAACACTTGTTTGGTCAGGACATGAGATTGAGAGGATCCTGTATCTCTAGCTTCTATATGGTATGGGACGCATAGAAATTCAGGGGTATGGATGAATCTTGAATTGGGGGAATGACGGGCCATGTTTGGTGAATGATAGATAACTTTGGAAGAGCTTGTTTCGCTATGTTTGGCTGGCACGAGATGGTCAAGTATAGTAGAGCTTGAAAAACCTTAGTTTTTAAGACATTTGCGAAATTGGTTGGGTGTTGTGAGATCTTTAAGTGAAAGTCTATGTCGATGGGCAAGGGTGGTATAGAACGCTCTAACTCAGAGGCATAGATGGAAACATAGAATTTTACTATGCTAGTGTGAACTTGTATGATTGTATGATTGCACGATTGTTTAAAATGCATGCTATAGTTAAACTATATATGTATAACACATGTATTGTGATCATGAAACCAAATCTTGTACCCAAAAACATTATAGGACCTTAAAATCTTCAAACATAATTTAGAAGAATAAATTGATAGATCACTAAACAAGTCAAGAACCTAGAAACATGAATCTAGAGTCATGATAGCTCAAATGAAAGGAAAACTTGAGGAAAAGATTACTAAGATGACTTTGACTTGTAGATAATGGCCCAATCTAAGAGACATGCCACAAAAGCTGCCACATCTGACGAGAGTGAACCACAAGGACAGGAGTCACAAATTGGTGCTACTAAGGCTCAGATTGAGACTATGCTGATTCTTAAGTTTTACATAGAGATTAGCAAGAGACTTACAAAGAATATCATGAGAGCATTGCCTTAGATGTTGCTACAGCGGCACCACATATGCAGATACAAGAAAAAATTCTGGTGCCGTAACCGGTGCCCCTGCCCAAGATCCCAGCTGGTTAGAGGGCATTTGGATCTGCTTTTAACATCCTCCACCAACTCCTAGCTGGTCCCTTAAATTGATGGGTGGCTAGCACAACTCTACAGGACCTTGTTGCCTTTAATATGTCTAGATATTCATCCATCTCCTAGTCCCAATGGTATGTTGTCATGTAGTTAGATGTGTCATTAAATTGAGATGGGTAAAGTCTCTTTAGTTCTATCTGCATTGCCCTCTGTTCTTTGTCTTTTTCGTCATCATGTGCCACCTGACGAGCTTGGACCTCAAGCATGGGTGCCAGGTACTGTACCAGAATTTGCTCCTGGTATGGGGCATGTATGTAATACCCCACAAGTCTATAAGACCTCCACATCACTAGTGAACCATTACAATAAAATAATTAGTAAGAAAAATAACAAGATACTCAAAATTCTTGTAGAATAAGTCCAAATAAACTTAAAATAAATATAAAAATGATATAAATTTGGAAAGCATAAGAAATGGCAAGGAAAAGACGCAAATTGCCAAAATCTCGCTGGTTACCACAGTAATTTCCAACAAACCCAGAAAATGGATAGAAACACATCACCCTGGTTACTGTGGTCAATGGGATCCATTAATCGCGGTAATCCTATAATTATCGGGGCAATTATATAGTGACCGCTATAAACATTGGAGAAAAACTCAGAAACGAATAACTACATCGGCCTGGTAACCGTGGTCAGCGACGCGATAATCCCAATGATTGAGGTAATGCTACAGTGACCATGGTAATTCGTCGATTTCTATAAAAAAGAAATGTTGTGCAGAAACCCAAGATCTAGATTCTCATGTGTTGCGAACCATAGTTTTCTCTCTAAAACTCTCACTAAGCTTTCCAATCTCGTTTCTTAACTTTGCTTTTGAGTTCTAAGGGTGGTTTGAGCTCCTTCAAGCCATTCTATACCATTTTCAAGCTTAGAGTCGCCAAGAGCAACATCAACAAGGGCGGATCGAAGTTGAGGAAAGGTTGGAAATTTCTTGGACCAAGGTAAATCACAAAACCCCACTTGAGATCTTGCTTTCTTAGCATTTTAAGCCCTTTTTCTTAAGTGTAAGTTGTTTTCCTTGAGTAGATATGTGTTTTAAGCCTAATGTTCGTGTGTTGAAATGTTAAACACATGTCGTCGATTCTGGCAACTGCGACAATGCAAAACTCATTATGTCCCAGTCTTTTCTCTTATTTTCGTTTCGGCTTTGGGTACACCGAGAACACATATGTAAAGGGCATAAATGTAGAATTTTGATCATGTTTTGAATACTTAAGCTTGGATTAACTTATTATTAAAAATCTTATAGATTAATGGTCTAAGCTTGTGCGGTGAGGAGTAGTGGCAAAGGGGAAAAAGATACACAAGGTGGGCATGATTTTTGTACTCCCTAGCCTTATATAAACTTTGAATGCAACGCATGATGCATGTTTAATTCCAATGAGCACTTAAAAGCATGCTAGGGCAATTCTGACTTGATTTTGGTTGGAATAGCTTGATGTGTGTTCATGATGTATGGTTACTTGTGCTATAACATGCGTAGATAGATGTTTACGTGCATTTCATCCTCAGACAGATGGATAGTCTGAGAGGGTTATTCAAATATTAGAAGATATGTTGAGAACTTGTGTCATTGACTTCAAGGGCAATTGGAGAAAGTACTTACATTTGACTTAGTTGGCCTATAATAATAGCTATCAGGCAAGCATATAGATGGCTCCATATGAAGCACTCTATGGAAAACTTTGCAGATCACCATCTTATTGGGCAGATATTGAGGACCCGGTAGAGGAGATGAACACTCAGGTAAAGAAGATTCAAAAGAGATTAACTACAACTCAGAATAGGCAGAAGAGCTATGCAGACAAGAGAAGAAAACCCTTGGAATTTCAACTATGTGACAAAGTGTTCCTGTAGGTTAGCCCACAGAAAGGGATCAAACGATTTGGACTCAAAGGAAAATTAGCACCGATTTTGATCGGTCCATTTGGGATACTTAAACAGGTTGGTAAATGTGCCTATGAGCTGGACTTGCCAAATCGAATGTACTCGATACATAATGTATTTCATGTATTGATGTTGAGGAAGTACGAGCCAGATCCATCTCACATCATACACTGGGAGGAGATTGTACTTAAGGACAATGCAACTTACGAAGAATCAACAGTTAGAATACTAGACCGCAAGGTGCAGAATCTCAGGACCAAGGACATCCCTTTGGTCAAAGTGTTGTGGAGGCATCGTGGTCTAAAAGAGGCGATTTGGGAATTGGAGAGCGAGATGCATACAAAGTACTCAGGCCTCTTCACCATAAACTCCTGACAGGACAACATTGAATAGATAACCCATTTTTTTGAATTTCGAGGACAAAATCCTTTTAAGGGGGTAGGTTGTAATACCCTACAAGTCTATAAGACCTCCACATCACTAGTGAATCATTAAAACAAAATAATTAATTAGAAAAATAACAAGATACCCAAAATCTTTGTAGAATAAGTCCAAATAAACTTAAAATAAATATAAAATGATATAAATTCAAAAAACACAAGAAATGACAAAAAAAGATGCAAATCACCAAAATCTCGTTGGTTACTGTGGTAAACAAAAGTGATGACTACAGTAATCACAGACAAACCCAGACAACGGACAAAAATACATTACCCTAGTTACTGCGGTTAATGGGAGCCATTAACTGCAGTAATCCTATAATTACCGCAATAATTATATAGTAATCGCGGTAAACACAGAGAAAAACCCAAAAACGAGTAACTACATCAGCCTGGTAATTGTGGTTAGCAATGCGGTAATCTTAATGACAGCGGTAATGCTATAGTAACCACGGTAATTCGTCGATTTCAATAAAAAATGAAATGTTGCGCAAAAACCCTAGAACTAGATTTTCATGCACCATGAACCAAATTTTTTTCTCTAAAACTCTCATTTAGCTTTCCATCTCATTTCTTAACTTTTCTTTTGAGTTCTAAGGGTGGTTTGAGCTCCATCAAGCCATTCTCTACCATTCTCAAGCTTAGATGCACCAAGAGCAACATCAACAAGGGCGGATTTGAGTTGAAGAATGGTTGGAAACATCTTGGCCAAGGTAAATCACAAAACCCCACTTGAGATCTTGTTTTCTTAGCATTTTAAGTCATTTTTCATAAGTGTAAGTCATTTTCCTTGAGTAGATATGTGTTTTAAGCCTAATGTCCATGTATTGAAATGTTAAACACATGTCACCAATTTTGGCAACTATGGCAATGCGAAACTCATTGTGTCCCAGTCTTTTCCCTTATCTTCGTTCCAGTTTTGGGTACACCGGGATCACATATGTAAATGGCATAAATGTAGGATTTTGATCATGTTTTGAATACCTTAGGCTCGCATTAACTTATTGTTAAAAATCTTATAGATTAATGGTCTAAGCTTGTTCAGTGAGGAGTAACGACGAAAGGGAAAAAGATACACAAGGTGGGTGTGATTTTTGTACTCCCTAGCCTTATATAAATTTTGAATGCAAAACATGATGTATGTTTAATTCTAATGAGCACTTAGAAGCATACTAGGGCAATTCTGACTTGATTTTGGTTGGAATAGCTTGATGTGTGTTCATGATGTATGGTTACTTGTGCTATAACATGCATAGATGGATGTTCATGTGTTGATCTCCATGAATGATCGAATATACCTGATTAGTTTTCTTTGAATTGTATATATGTTCATTATGTATGTATTGGAATGGAATGTGCAACTAAAGAAGATTAAATTAAGGTTTAATAATTTCATGTATCGAGGCGATGATTGGCCTTCGAGTGTTATTGTGGGTGTCCCTATGCGACAACTAATTATGCCTTCAGATGGAGAGTCACTGTGAACTTCCATTCTTAAATCATAGTCCTGAATGGTAACCGGCCCCGGGCATTATCCTTGGATTAGCTCCTGAACAACACAGGGGACATAGAGAGCAGGGCTCTTTCGGTCTTGCATACGACAAAATAACCAATATAGTGCTTGAAATGCCCTAATGTAATGAAAGTATTTGCATGTATTGTATTCTGGTTTGTATAATGCTAGTTATGTATAGGGTTGACCCACTTGGCTTTTGAGCTCACCCCATTATTTCATTTCAGGTGATCGCTGACACTATAGGAGTAGGTCGACCATGCGAGGTTATCTTTTTGGTTGAGACCTCACTGGGAGGCTATCACTAGTTTTCCTTTTTAGTTTAATGTTTCATCGTTTTGTTGTAAATAATACTTTTGTATTTAATTTGAATTGGACTTATGTGCCCTCTGTCTTTTAAACTGATTTACATGTAAATTAAATTTTTGGGTCTTAGGCCAATTGGGCCATATTTATATGTTTAGAGTATGCTTTAAAATGATTATGAAATTATAAATCCACTGCAAAGTGTTTCATTCGGTTAAATATGCTTTCACTATGGATTTTATAAGTATTTAGAGCCACTGCATATATTTTCTTAATGAATCTCATTTTTCTAACAAAACTTGCATTTGAAAGAAGACTGTGTATTTTAAGTTCATTTCATAACCTATTTGAAAGAAAGGTTTTGATTTATGAGATAAAAAGAACGAGACAGATGAGACCAACCCATGTGGCCTTCGGTTGTAATACCTGAAAACTCCGTATCAAATAAAACGAAATTCAAAGTCTATTCAGTAAAATTTGGGTGCAAAATGAAATCGATCTTGTTTCAGGGATAAATTTGGCAAGTTCTAAAACTCTAATTTAGTGACCTTTATGAATCCAAAATCACCTGAAATGAAACAAAGTGACTTGAACTGACCAATTAAACAACATATCCAAAAATTAGCTTAATTGGTCAAGATTAGGGCTCTAATTTTGCTAAAACACCTTCAGGGGTTTAAATTAGGAAAGAAATGAAATTTATGGTACTTCAAAGATTCGAAATGATCCAAAATTTCATAGGATGGCATAAACTAACAAGACACACCATATATCCAAAAATCAGGACAATTGGCCAAGATTCGAGTAAAGTACCTTCAGTGGGCTCTAAATAAGGAAGGTTTTTAAGGAAAAATGTCTTGAGCCAAACTATACCTTGAAATTTGTGTCTTAATCATGTGGTTCCAAAACTATAGGTTATATACCTAAATTTCTAGTGATTAGGGAGATATTAATTTTTTTTAAATTCACGTGAACCTAAAGCATGTGCAAGTCACATGGGTGGAACACCATGATCCTGTGCACCCCCACCCTACCTAATCTTCTTGGGAACGTCTTCCTTGATTTGAACACATGTAAAATGATCTTATACATCACATTGATGATTCAATACTCCCACAAGAGGCGTCATCTATAGAAATCCATAAAAGGATGATCCCATGTACACCATGTAGTGATCACGTGCACCTTGTTGCCAATTACGCCAAAATCGGCCAACATGTGTGTATGTAGTGATCACCTTTAAAGAAAGATACTCTTGATCTCATCCTAGCCATCACCTTTAAAGGAGGAAAAATTAAGATGGAAAGTGTATATGTAGTGATATCATGTACACATGGCGCCAAGATTGAGGGATTTCCTTTAAAAACACCCAAATTTGATTTTAGCTTCAAAGGAGAGTTTCCTTGTGCAAGATTTGAAAATCAGAGTGTGATATGGTGTCTCTCATGCTTTGATATCATGCACCCACTAGCTAAACGTCCAAAGGAAAGAGAAGAAAAACATGCCTTTTTTGCCTAAGTATGATAAGCAAGCAAAAGAATCAAAGGGGAAAGATGTGAGAGAATATTCACTCTCTCTATGGGACGTCCGAGACCATTTTGGAAGGGTTCTAAAAGAATTTCAGTCTCTGAAATTGAATTAGAAACAAATACTAGCAAAATCACTAGTGGGCCCACAAAAGAGATATATACACATGCCAAATATGCACACTTACCATATCCTACCTAGTGTTTGGAATGTTGCCCAAATGAGAGTGGCTGCTCTACCTGCCCATGGACATCCATTAGTATGTTTGAAACTATAAATACCCCCTTCATTGTTCACAAATCATTCATTCCAAGAGCAAGTGAAACGCCCCTAGTTTGCTCTCTCCTTCTTCTTTCTCTTCCTCTTCTTGACTTCTCATTTTGTGCCTAAGGAAGGGCTTCTAGTTTCAGAGTTTTAGTGATCATTAGAGAGTGGTTTTGTGGAGGTTTGAAGTGACAAAAACGTGGGGAAAACACTGATGGATTTTTTGAAAACATTTAAAGCTAAGGTGGAAGTTGCCCTCTTAAACCTTTTTCATATTTAAGCTATTAGCATGTCCATTTCGATTGATTTGTTTTTCTAAAAATTTTAAATGTTTAGTTTCAGTTTTCTACTCCTGTTCATGCAATGTTTCAGATTCATAAATGTTTAAGATCATGCCTATTTTTATGATCATTCATGGTAGTATCATATTTAGGGATGGGTTCCAAGTTTTTGTGCATGATTTTGAATGGTGAATGAGTTGTTTCATGTGTTCTTAAATTCTTAAATTTATTTTTTCAGTTTATTGTATAATCTGAAATATTATTGTTATTTCTTGAACATGAGAACTAAGATGAGAAAAATAGTGATACAAACCATGTACCATCATAATTGTTTGAATAACACTATGGGTGTTCTCTTCTTATGATTAGTTCATGAGGTTTATAACACCTAAGTGATTGGTTGGTGGATTAGAATCCCTAAGTCCAAAGTCCAATGAAATAGATTAAAAAATGTCATATTTCATTTTAAGGAGTCACTTAGTTGAGAACATCAAGGGTTGAAAAACTCTTTTGGTCTAAATTACAACTTACACAATCTAAATGCTTGAAACGCCCTAACGCTTGAAAGTGGTTGGAATATGTATGTGTTAATGTCTTGAATATGAAGATAGTTGTGTAAGATCTACTAAGCTTTGTGCTCACTCTTCCTTTAACATTTTTCAAGAATTTGAACTTGTGAAGAAGAATGTGGGACGCCTCCCCTTTTAGAGCCCTTTTATCTTGAAAATTTTTTATGTAGGGCATGTTTGCCCACTTATGTCTTTAATTCCTCTATAGACATTTTTATTTTTTTATGTACTCTTCTTTATGATTAAATAAAGAGTATGAATTTCCGTTTATCTTTTATAATGTAGCCTTGTACATTTTTTTATTAAAGCATGGGATATTAAGATTAGAAAGTCAAGTGTGTGTTACTTGTAAAGTAACACCGGCCTGGCTCGCCAACTGGTTAAGTCCATTGTCTAAATAGTTAAGTCCAATTAATAACACAGGGGTCGAGGTGTTACACTGGCTCTCAGCGAACAACCCGAGTCTGGTGTCTCCCGTCGAATGGGCCCGCCGTCTCCTGGCGTAACCACAACAATTCGTCTCCACGGATAGGAAGAGAGAGAGAGAGAGAGAGAGAGAGAGAGAGAGAGAAAATACCAAGAGCTGGGGTGTCACATTGTACTTGGGGCTCTGGTGCAGCCTATGGCAACTCCTTCATGATATGCTCTATGACCCTCCTGGCAATCTCTTCGAGAACTCAAGAGTCAACATAGCCCCCATTTGAGCCCCAGTCTAATTAGTCTGTGACTCCTGTCCTTGTGGTACAATCTCATTAGATTCAGTAGCTCTTGTGACATATCTCTTTGATTTGACCATTATCTATAAGTGAAAAACCATTTTAATATCCAATGAGGTATCATAATGGAAAATTCTCAAGGAGAATATTGATCCGGGGCACACAAACTGCCTTTCCTTATCCTTAGGACACACAGTGCTTTTCTGAACTTGAGAAAATAGTCGTCCCTTCCTTAGTCATTTGTTGTGTCTGTTTCCTCAAGTTTTTGTTTTATTTGTGTTATCATAATGCTAGACTCATGTATCTAGGTTCTCAATTTGTTTAGTGACCTATCAGTTCATGCTTCTAAGTTTTATTTGAGGATTTTCAAGGTTCTCTAATGTTGTTGGGTACATGATTTTGGTTTTACATGTCATAAATTAAGACAAGTAAATCATGCATTCAATCAATCATTCAATCATTCAATCATACCTCTGAATTCCTATGCATCCTAAACCACGTAGAAACCAGAGATATAGGATCATCTCGATCTCGTGTTTTGACCAATCAAGTGTTATGTTTTCACACGTTTTTAGTTTCTACCTATGTCCTAGAAATTTTTATTTATGATCCATGATGCTGCCTTTGGCAACACCCAAGTTTCTACCTAAGGTCTTTTTTTCTAGACTAGGGTCTCAATTCTTGGTTGAAAGGTTCCTTTGTTTGACCAACAATCCGCTTCTAGTTATGGCACCACCTCTAGTACTACTTTTGTACTCTAGTTCGTTCTTTGCCTTAAAAATCACCTTATAGTTTTCTCGTAGAAAATAAATCCTTTTACTCTGATTACTTGTATGAGCTAGTGGGACAACCTCCAGTCGGCCGCAAGATCGAAGTCTGCCAAGCAACTAACCTTCTAAAACAGGATAATTCATCTCCCTTTCAATATTTAGCTTTACTCGAGACAAGGCTTACCCACTATCAGTTCAACTTGTAATCATTGTATCCAAACAAAACATTTGAAGACATATATCTCTTCTGAAAACAATCTGTCCAAAATGATTTCAATTTCAAAATAGGAGGTCGGACATTGATTCAAAGTAAAAATCTTACCTGGTGAGCTACTGCGTAAGCACCAGACTCATTATGTGAGTCAATTCTATCTGAGTCTAGACACTCTGCCCAGTAGGTCTCCTAATTGAGCTTTGATACCACTTTTGTAACACCCCAGCTCCTGAACCTTTCACATTCGTCATAGGCGACGTATTTGTCTCATAGCTTGAGATGTAATTTCATTCGCACGTAGTTACTCCGGCTTTCTATTCGAGAACCAAGATGTTACTTTTTCTTTATGTCAATTATCTCATCTGTTGGTTGTACTAGACCATATCCCAAAGTACAAAAAGATACATAAATAAACTGGCTTAGAAACACATTAACAATAATCTTACGATCAAATAATTACCGAAAAAACTTAATTTAATATCAG
>JAJIYU010006303.1:0-20968 GCA_030144865.1 Tinospora cordifolia
TTTATTTATTTAATTTTCACTAGAACTCTAATTTATTTTATTTTTCATGTGTTATCCCACAATTTGCACTCAAAAGAATTTAGTTATTTGACAAAATTCTGGGGTATTACACGGACCCAACCTGCATATTGGTTAAGTCCACTGTCAAATAGAACGATGGTTAGGTCCAACACTCAAATCAAAGAAACATGGGGGTTGGGGTGTTACATTAGCACACACTTTTGGGTTTACATAAATTTAATAAAAATTCATAACTTTCAATTGGCTCAGTTTTTTTCCATTTTCTTTTGTGATTTAGATTTGTTTAAGGCACACCAAGTAAATGAACTCTTAGTTGAGCGAATGAAATAAACTTTGGATGCCTAAATCATTTGAGGTGTTCACTTCACTTCATTTTATTCCATTTCATTTCATTTCGTTCCTTTTTCTTGAATTTCACTCCCCTAAGAGGTTTTTGAGCAAGTTTACACTTACTAATTGATTCAAGAAATGAATTGGACTTCATTTATCATTTCATTTCATTTATTACAAAATTTTAGGGTATTACAATACAAAATTTAAGGGTATTACAATCTACCCTTCTTAAAAAAAATTTCGTCCTCCAAATTTATACATGTTCATTTGATAGGTACTTCCTGAAGGGTTTCTAGTAAATGGTTTCGTTTTAACTAATCTAGTAAGCCTAAGAGCTTTATTTATGTGTAACTGTCTCTATGACAACTCCATTGTTTTTTGAAACTACATGGTTATGCAACTATTTTTTGATAAACTTATCAAATCTAGGTTTCTTCTAAGTACTTCTACTACAATTCTTAAGTGTTTCATGGGTTTCTTTTCTGACTGCATAGGGTTCTTCCAGCTTACTGACTTGGTTTGTGGATTGAGTTGGCATGAAATGAATCACTTTAGTGAGACAATGCACAATCACGCAAACAATGTTTTCTCCTTTCCGGTTCCTAAACAAACCATTAATGAAATTCAAGACAATGTTATCCCACTTCCATTCAGGAATTAGGGAGTGGTTGTAACATTCCAAAGGGTTTTCAGTGTTATGTTTTTACTTGTTGATAGGTTAAGTACTTGGAAACATGCTTAGTCGCGTCTCTCTTCATTTCTCTCCACCTGTAAGTCTTTCTAAGGTCTTGGTACATCTTGTCCACATCTGAATACATTGTGTACACAATTTTATGAGCCTAATCCAATATGATTTGCTCACTCTGTCCATAGATTCTTCCTCGAGTCTTAGGTGTTCTCAACATCTAACTTGAGTTTAATATGTTCATCATATTCAATTTCTTCTATTAGGCTTGTGAGCCATTTTTCTTGCCTTTGTTCATCCTTCATCTAACGTAGAAGATCTAGTTGGCAATTCATGTTATAGAAACAGGCTCATCTTTCATTCACACCCAGCCTAAAGTCTTTGGTTAGATGGTACTTCCGTTTAAGGTAGAAAATTCTTTGGTGACATCCCACCTCCAACTTAGTATACTTGACCACACGACAAACCTCAGGATTGCTACTTTAAGTGACTAACACTTTCTTTCTATTTTTAACATTCAAAACATAGCCACAAAAGCTCTTAAGAAAATTAATTTCATTGATTGGAAAAGTTTAGATACAAAAACTTATTCACGCAAAATTTCATAAATGCTAACATATAACAATTTTTAAGTAAATGACTCCATTTTTCTAATTAAATTTAAAACAAGTTCTTTTTTCCTAATATTGTTATACTAGAGTTTTTAGGGTAGGTCTTGATCTTCTTGAGCCTAAACAACAAATACTGTGGCTTTGTTCTACCCATAACCATGATTCTGCCCCTAGTTGGCATTCTGTTGTTGTTGCCTGCCCTAAGAATGATCTTTCTCACCTCCTCCTTGAATGTTTTGTGGCCGAGGAGCCTAAGCAGGTGTAGGCGGGCAAATTCTGGCTAGATGACCCCTCTGCCTGCACACGTAGCACAGTCTTTGCTTCCTCGCCTGTTCTTTGGACTCTTCGTTATTTTGCCCCTATTTCTGTGCCTGTGGTGCTTTTTCACCACTCTTATTCGTTTTTTGAGCCCCTTGATCTTTTTCATTTCCTGGCCTCTTATTCTTCCCCCCTCAACCTTTGTTCCAAGTTGAGTTCTCGTTCTAGTGTTATAGCCTTTTCTAAGATGTCCCTATAGGTCTTTATGCCCAAAGTCTTTATTATCTTTTGAATCTCCATCTTGAGACCTTGTGCAAAATGATTTGCTTTCATTCTCTTTTCTTTGATTAGTTCTGGCGAAAATTTGGCCAACTCAATCAACTTCCTTTCATATTCAGCTATAGTTAGATCACTCTAATTCAATCAGACGAAATCTTCTTATAGCTTCCTCAGCATGGCCTCCAGAATGAATTTTTCGTAGAAAACCTCCTTGAATTCTTCCCATCTCATTGTTTCAACATTAGTGTTAGGATCTATCTTCATCATTTGCCACCAACTTCTAGCTAGTCCCTTGAAGTCGTGTGTGGCCACCGCTACTCTACGCGAGCCTGTCACCTTTAGTACATTCAGATGTTCCTCCATCTAAGTCTTAGCCATTTTTGTTTGTGCCTCCTGTCCTCACAATTCAGTCTCATTAGATGTGGTAGCTCTGGTAGCGTATCTCTTGGATCCAACCATTATCTCCAAGTCAAAAACCATTTCAATATCCAATAAGGCATCACAATGAAAGATTTAAAAAAAATCATGATCTGGAGCACACAACCCATCTTCCCTTATCTTCAGGATACAAAATGTTTTTCCAAACAAGAGAAGATAGCTATCTTGTCCATATTCATTCATTGAGTTCGTATTCCTAGCCTTTCGTTTTGTTCATACTATCATGACTCGAGATTTATGTCTCTAGGTTCTCGATTTGTTCAATGGTCTAATGGTTTATACTTGTAGGTTCTTGTTTGTTCTTGGGTAGAGGATTTGGTTTCATATGACATACATATCGAGTTCTCAAACAATCATACAATCAAGCAATTTCACGCTAGCATAACAAAATTTCTAGGCTTCCATTTAAGCTTTCAGGTTCAAGTTTCTCATACCACTCCACCGTTTCTACTTATACTTTGACTCAAAAAATTTCCACACCCAAACAATTTCGCAGATGTTTCGATAACTAAGGTTTTCCAAGCCCACTATTCTTGAATGTCCCATACCAGCCAAGCATAGAAAAACAAGTTCTTCCAAAGTTGATGACCATTCACGAAATATGGTCTGTCATTCTCCAAGTCCAAGTTTCTTCCATACCCCCGAATTTTTATGCATCCCATATGACATAGAAACAAGAGATACAGAATCTTCCTGATCTAGTATCCTGACCAAATAATAATTCTGTTCCCGCACATTTTTGTTTCTAACTTATGCCCTAAAATTTTATGCTTTTGATCCACTATTTTACCCACATTTCTACCTTAGGTCACTTTCCTAGACCCAGGGTTTCAATTTGGTTGACTCACAACTATGTCTAGTCAAGATACCACCTTAGGCATCTTTTGCAACTTCTATTCAACTTATTGCCACAATTTTTTACCTTCTAATTTTCTTTTATAGAAAGTAATAGTTTTATTCAACTCAGACCACTCGTACAAGCTGGTAGGACAATCTCCAAAATGGGCGGCAAAACTGAAGTCTGCTTATCAACCACACTTTCTATGGCAGGATATCCCACCGCCTTTTCAACGTTTAGCTTTACTCGAGACAAGGCTTACCCACTATCAACTCAATTTGCAGTCTTGTATCCAAACAAAACATTTTAAAACATATCTTGAAAACACTTTCGAAGACAGTTTCAAATTCAAAATAGAAGATCAGGCATTTAAATTTCAACTCCAAGCATTGGTCAAACCTAATTTAGTTATGCAATACCTTAAATTCTTTGTACTCAATTAAATAAAATTTATCATTTATTTAGTAAAATTTGAGGGCCAAATGAAATAAGGTTCATTTCTAAGCTAAATTTGGCAGGTTCCAAAACTCTCATTTAGTGCCTTTAAGGGACTCAAAACAACTTAAAATGAAGTAAGGCGACATGAACCAACTAATGGGACAACATATCCAAAAATTAGAACAATTGGTTGATGTTAAGGTTTTTATTTGCCAAACGCCTTTCAAGGGTCCAAATTAGAAAGAATTGTCATTTAGGGTACTTCGAGGGATCGAAATGACCCGAAACGAAATAGAATGACATGAACTAACAAAATGAATGACATATCTAAAAATTAGAACAATTGGCCAAGATTTGGATTTTCATTTGCTTAGTGACCTGAATGGATCTTAAATAAGGAAAGTTTTTGAAGGAAAATCACCTAGGGCCAAACCATACCTTAAAATTGCATTAGGCTTAAGTGATTCCAAAACTATAGAATATAAATCATAATTTCATGTATATAAGGAGATATTAATTTTTATTTGATTTTTTGTGAACCTATGAAGTCATTGCGACCCCTAACCTGTGCAAGTTACATGGGTGGAACACCAAGACCATGTGCATCCTACCTTACCCAAAGCTCTATGGGACGTGTCCATTATTTGAATCCATGTAAAATGATCCTATGTTCCATGCAAATGATTCAATACACCCACATTAATAGACGTTTTATGTGGTCTAGAAACCATGAGGCATGATTCCATATGCACCCCCACTTGATTTTGTATACCCACACTCACTTAAGCCAAAATTAGCCCAACCATGTACATGTGTGTGCACAGATGTGAACAACCCTATTTAGATAGTTTCTTGGAACCAAGATGAGCATCTTTGACTATTTTATGGTGTCCTCTCAAATCTGATATTGTATACCTATGCTTGATGTCCAAGACATAAGAGAATGAGAAAGTATTCCTTATGTGTTTGCGTGATGAGCAAGCAATGAAATAAAAAAGAAAGTATTCCTTGTTTGAATTCTAGTTTTCAACATATTCTATTTTAGTTTCAGCATGTTTGATCGTATTTTAATTTTAGTTTAGCATGTGTTTATGTTTTCATCACTCATGAGAGCATGCCACGCTTAGAATCCATGTGTAGGATTTAATTCAATGTTTCAAGCATGCTATGTGATGTTTTCATATTTTCTTGATTGTTTGAAATTCTAAAATTTATATTTTGAATTTCTTTTTTGATTATGTGACTCTTAAATATAAGAAATTGAAGATAATAACCGCGTATTGTCATAGTGACTTGTATCAGTGCTATGGGTGTTCTTAACACATGCTTGGAATCTGTGGTTGCAGGGCACAACTAAGGGATACCTAGTATGTGGCATCCAATGAAAAGTGACAAAAAATGTCTTTCTATCTAAGAGGGGTATCTTAATTAAGAACATCAAGTAAGTAGAAGCCCTTTCAGTTCTAACGTCAACTATAACAAAAAGTTGTGTGAATCACTTAATGCATAAAAGTGTTTGAACTTGGATATGCTATTGATTTGAAATAGTAACTTAGTTGTTTAATGAATGATCCACTAGGCTATATGCGCACCCCTTTCTTTTATTTTTCAGGAAATTGAAATCCATGATCAAACTTGCTATGAAATTACAATGTTTATTTTTAGAAAGTTTCTATATAAGGGCATATTGCCCAAATTTTGAATAAAAACTTCTGCTGAATTTTTGTTTTAAATTTTAGAGTAATGTACTATTTCTTTTGATTATATGATTTAATAATTCATTTCTTTATTTTATTTTGAATAAATAAAGAGTTTGAATTTTTCCTTTATTCACTTGTATTATCTTGTTGAATTTTAAACTCAATGAAAATGTATTCATGAGTATTTCAATAAGTATTAGAATAAAGGAATTGAGATGCAAGTTGTGTACTTGTAAATGTAACATAAGACCCAACCCGCCTTGTGGTTGAGCTTAAACTTATTTCTTGTGGGTTGGGGTATTATAAAGGTGGTATAAGAGCATAGGGTTTATGTAACACCCCAATCCCCAAGATATAGGTTTAAGCTTAACCACAGGACGGGTTGGGTCCTATGTTACATTTACATGTACACAACTTGCATCTCAATTTATTTATTCTAACACTAATTGAAGTACTTATAAGTATACTTCCATTCAGTTTAATATTCAACAAGATAATACAAGTGAATAAAGAAAAACTTCAAACTCTTTAGTTATTCAAAATAAAGAAATACATTGTTGAATTTATATAATCAAAGGAATGAGTACATAACTCTAAAATTGAAAAGTAAAATTCAGCGGAAGTCTTTAATCAAAATTTGAGATATATGCCCTTACAATATGAACTTTTTAAAAATAGACTTTCAAAAATCCATAGTCGTCATGTAATTTAATTTTCTAAAAAATAGAAGGAATAGGTGAGCACATAGCCCAGTGGATCATTCATTACACAACTAAGTTACTAATTCAAATCAAAAGTACACTCAATTTCAATCACTTACAAGCATTAAGTGTTTCAAACAATATCTTGTTAGCGTTGTATATTTGACCAAAAGGTGTTTTTAATCCCTCGATGTTCTTCATTAAAATACTCCTATTTTGGGATGGAATAACAATTTATCTTGTCACATTCCATTGGAAATAAGGATCACACATCCCCATTCCAAGTATTTTAAAACACATCCACACTTAGTGATGTTACTCATATACACTAAGTATATGTAAAGAACACCCATAGCATCACTTATACTACTATGATGGTACGTGGTTCTTATATTCACTTTCTCATATTTAAATTCAAATAAATATGAAACAATATCATAATAATTAATATCAGAATTTAAATAATCAAGAGAACATGCGAAACACAAATAACATGCTAGAAAACTCAAAAATAAGTCTAAGCATGGTTTCTAAGCATGTTATGTTATCGTGCATGAATTAAAAATATAAAAACGTGCTAGTTGAAATTAAAACATGATCAGACATGCTTCAAAATTGAAATTTAAACATGCTGAAATTTATAAAATAACATGAAAAAAACTTAAAACATGAATGCACCAAAAGCTTGAAGTAGTAAAATAGGAGTTCTAGAAATCCCCTCCAACTTATGATGTTTTTTCCTAAAAATTTCAGGAAGGGTTCCCAATGTTCAAGCACTTTGAAATGCCAACAAAATCACTCAAAACAACTCACTATAAGACCAAAATTAAAACTCTCACACGAGAGAGAAAAGAGAAGTGAGAAGAGGTGCCAAGAAGAGGGCAAGAACAAACAAAGAGGGAAGTCTCAACTATTTGCTTTGGGATGAGATGAAAGTGAGCAAGAGGGGGTTTATATAGAGTTTCATGAGCACTAGAGGATGGTTTGGGCATGCTAACACTAGGAAACCTTTCCATTCTTCTATTGGGACGTTTTGGAATGCATAGATTGAGTGTGCACATGATTTAGAATGTGGGCTGATTTGGTTTCCCATTCCTAGTGTGAACACAAGATACACTACAAGAAATTGATGATACAACAACGTCAATTTGACAACATGCATCAACGACCGTTCTACTAAAAGGCATACAACAATGTTCATAAAATTTCTATTGTAAAATTGCTTATGTAAAATGTGTGCAACAATGTTCGTCAAGGGAACGTTGTTAAAAAGGCCATTACAATGAGAAGATGAACGTTGTTCTATGTTATTACAACAATCATAGTTGCTTATTGTCGAATGACACATTCTACAATGTTTGTTAGTCGACTGTTGTTAAAAGAACATAAATTATTACAATATTCATTCATGAACGTTGTCTATAGCCATCTATAAGAATGTTTTATTTGACCGTTGTAAACGTATTGTGTTATATACATACGTTATTAATATGTTATATGTAATAACTCATAAATTTTTAATGAGAACACGTTGATAATGGAATTGTGAAATAAATTAATCAAGAAAAATAAAATGATAAAACCATGTTTTATAACTATATAGATATGTGAAAATAAATATTTTGATGTTTATTATGATTGGTGTAGTAATAATAATCTAAAAAAATATAAATAAAAATAACCTTGAATGTTTTAATATGTACACATCAAGAATAAATTTTTAAAAATACGAAATAAATATAAAAAATATTCAAAAATAAGATTTAAATGTTTATTACAACATTTATTAAAAAAATAAAATAAATCACATTGGTTGAAGTAGAAAAAAAAATCAAAAAACAAAAAGGATACTTATAGGGGCCTTTTTGAACTGATTTTGGAAGAAAAGGGGGAAATGGAAAAAAATTTCCTCTATGAATAGTAACTACGTGTTCATCTGTAGGCACTACTCATGCGGTTACTATTCATCCCATTTTTAATCGTTAAACAGAGAAAACAAACCAGAAAAGCAAAATCACAAATCTTGTTTTGGGGCATTTGATTTTGGTAACCAGATATTCAATTTTTGCCCAAAGATAGTCAAAATGATCCAGATCAGATCTACAACAATCGTAAGCATCTAAGGTAAGGTTCTGAAGCCTTAAATTCGTTCAAATCATTTTTTGTAGGCTAACAATATCAAAATTTCAAAGTTGATCGGTGATTTTGGGGTTTTGATACAAGGAATGATCCGGAGCAAATTGATCTTAGATCTTCCCTTTAAATCGATGAATTAATGATTCTAGACTAAATTCTGGAAGTTTTGATTGTTCATTTGTAGTTTTTAACATATCCAAAAGAATTTCACCTATTTGTAGGGTTTTCGAAGGTGCAAATCCTTTGATAGGTAATAAAACTCGATTTGCTCATATTTTGAAGTAGTGACTAGTTTCAAATATGTTCTATTTTGAAATTTGGAAGGAAATGAATGTAGTTTTGTATGCTAATGCAGTGAAATGAGAAATTAAAATTTTTTGGAAAAACCCTTTATATAGAATTTGATATGAATGATCTAGATTGGATATCTATGATGGTTATTGATGTAGTTTGAGGGTCTTGGAGATTCGGAGGATTGAATCTGTACATGTTGATTTTAGATTTGACAAGTGGTAAGTGTTGAGGAACGGCAGAAGGGTTCGTTTGACATATATAGGTGGGCAGGACTTCCTTGCTCATTAGTATTAGGCGAGGTTAGGATATGATACATGATGATTGTTTACATTCTTGTACTTAATATCATGCTAGGAATGTGTGAACTGATAGGAATGGTTGCCATGACATCATAATGTCCGGTTACATGCTTTCTAGATTATGGATTACTTATATGTCTTTTGAATGATTTAGATGATTTAATTTGCGTAGGTTAGTACATGTTATGCTGTATGGTTTGAAAACCTTGCTTGAAAAACTAAATAAGATTAATGGTTTATTAAAAACTCAACGTACCGGGGAAATGGACAGTCCACTGGTACATCACTTAGATTATGATTAGGGTGTAGCTAGAGCATCATCATGGGTATTCCCAAACTGGGCCAAACTACGATTGTCTGTGTGATCCTTAGACTTGGGAGATCATAGTAGTTTCTTTATGATTTCTATATCTTCATAGATCGTGGTCCTAGAGGTATACTTCTATTTGATAAAGATGTTATGCCTGGTTGTGTCCAGGACCACAAGGGGGATACCAAGGGTGGTTCACTCTTTCGGTTAATTCTTGACAGTGTTCAGACGGATCGATAGAAATAACCAATTAAGTGATTGAAACACCCCAATGTAATGAAACTGTATGCATGTTTTGTATGCTAGTCCGTATAATACAAATGATGTGTAAGAGAGGTCTACTAGGCTTTCAAGCTCACCCCATTTTTATCTTACAGGTACTCATGGGCCTGGCACTTAGTAAGGATTGGTTAGACCCCTAGAGACTGGTGGAGAGTTTTCAGAGAGTTGTTTTATTTTGAACTTTATTTTAGTTTTATGTATTTTCATATGGGCATGTTGCCTAGCTAGTTATCATTTTGTGTAAATAGAACTGTTTTATATTACGACACACTATTTGAAGCTTTGGCCTGTGAGCCTATTATTTTGTTTATGTTATATGTTGAACAAATATTTCATGGTTTGAAATATTATGAATGAATAGTGTTGCATTCAATGACTTCAAATGAATATTTTTAGATTTGAAAGCTTCCACAGGTACTTTGATTTTCTCTATTATTTCCTATGAAATTTCAATGATATAATTTGGAATGCTATTTGAAAAACATATTGAAAGTTTATTTGATAATGAATCTTGTGTAAGAGATTGTTTTGTTTTGAAACAAACAAAGAAAAGAAATTATTTGACTTGAACACAACAGAAATGGAAAAAAAATTAAATCACACGTCCCTGCACTTCGGCGGGCACACGATTCAAGCTGTGATGCCACACGATGCTCGACTGTAGAGCTGCGAAAGGTCCGGCGTGGGGGTTGGGGTCTGACAAGTTGTGGTATCAGAGCCCAGTTAGTAGATTTACTTGGTTGAGATTAACAGAGAATGAATTTGATTATATTGGAACAAAATTTTTCATAGAAATGAAAATTTCACTATATTGATTTTCACTGGAAAAGAATTTCTACTGGATTTGACTTTGGAAAAATAGATAAAATGAGTAGAATCCATCTACTAGGCAGATAGAAGTCTAGAAAAGACTTAAGTGATGCCAACGTGCTCGAGTTACTAGTCGCAGTAGGACGAAAGTACTGTGGTGGCCCTGTAGGTTGAGCTCTATTTCGATAGTGGCCTTGCAGGTTGAGCTCCATTCAGGAAGATCCAAAACTTGGGAGTGATGGCATCACATAGAAGTGAGATAGAGTTTGAACTTGGTGATTCAATAGATGAATCAGCTAGCCAAGTATTAAAACCCTAAGCCTAGGAAAAATCAGGTGATGTTTTTGGGGTACACTGGATCTGAATAAAAGTTGTTAGGACACAAGTTAGAAACTGTTAATGTGATAATGCACAAATTTTCGGTCAGGACTCGATTCAGGAAGATCTTGTATTTCTGATTTTTATGTAGTATGGGATGCATAGAGATTTAGAGGTATGGAGGAATCCTGGATTTGAAGAATGATGAACCATGTATGGTGAGTAATTTATTCTTGGGCAGAACTTGTACGCATTGTATTCTACTGGTATGGGGCAGTCGCGTATGGTAGGTCTTGCATCAGCCTTAAGGAGCGAGACACTCGCAGAATTGTAATGGGCAATGAACGGACTATTGTGTACGATGAGTCTTGTGTCAGCCTTGGGAAGAACTTCCATGCACTGTATTCTATTGGTATGGGATGGTCACATATGGTGAGTCTTGCGTCATCCTTAGAGACTAGGATTTGGCATAAATATGCTAGTTGTAATGGAACATGGATTCCATTATGCCAGCATGCATTGTTCGATTATTTGTTGGGTGTTTGTGTGTGTATATACAATATACTATTTTGAGTATTGTTATCTGAATTCTTATATCCAGAAATAAATAAAATGTTGTTGACTTAGAAGCATAAACTCTAAGCCACAAAGACAAATTGAAAACCTAGAGACATAAACTAAGCGTTACAGTAACACAATAAATGTGAAGGGTATAGGTGGGTTTGAAATGAATGGTTATTATAAAAAATTGAAGGTATTCAAATTGAAGTAGAAATGAAGTATGTCGTTTTCAAATTATTAAAATTTATGCTTCTATATTAATAAACTGTTGGATACTGAAAGTGGAATTTTGAATTGTAGATAATGCCGAGAGGAAGATGACGAGGTAGACCTTGTTGAGGTGTGGTCAGGGAGTCAGCCAGTGATGAGCCAGCTCAGAGAGATGAGGGTGTTACGGGGACAGTCGTACCCGCTACTATTAATGTGTCACCAGATGTACTAGCCGATATGATACAGAGAGTAGTGGATCGAGCCATGATGAGCTGACATTTGGCAGAATCCTCATGGCCTCTAGCCTAGCCTCCAACACCTGTACAGTTACTGACACCATCACCAATATTGTCAGAGCCAATGATATCAGCACTAGTACCATTAAAGCACCTGGCATATACTTCGAGTAAATCTGCTAGCTATGAGAAGGAGCAGAGAGACCTAGTGATAGAGTTTTAGAAGCTGTGTCCTAGTTCTTTTGAGGGCTTAGCAAATCATGTGGCAGCAGATCGATGGTTCATTGAGATAAACAAGCACCTAATGGTGATGGGGGTGATAGGACCTAGGTGAGCAGCACTGGCAGTGTATCAGATGGTAAGGCTAGCCTACCATTGGTGGCAGATTATCATGAGCGATCCCACCATCGATGAGTCAGCGATGTCTTGGGATGAGTTTAGACATTGTTTTATGAGACTTTATTCTCATCAGCACGGAAGGCTCAACTGCAATCAAAGTTTGGTAGACTGACGCAGAGGACCATGATAATCTCTGAGTATGAGCAGAAATTTACCAAGCTGTCTAGGTTTTGCCTAGAGGTGATTATGGATGAGCAATTCAAAGCAGATAGATTTACTAAGGGCATGAGACTTGATATTAGGAAGTTGATCACACCGTTGAGACTAGCTACATTTAGAAAGGTAGTTGTGAGGGCATAGTTTGTAGAGAGAGATTCAGAGTTCGAGCAATCTCTGAGGAGTAGACAGAAGAAACCACATCCAAATCCGCAACCATCTAGAGTACCCACTACTCGTAGTCAAATTCTAGCTACTAGATTGTAACACCCCAACCCCTACGTTCATTGAGCATTGAACATAACCACCATGCTTTGACAGTGGACTTAACCATTTGGCAGGTCGGGCCGGTGTTACTTTATAAGTGACTGTAATACCCTAAAAGTCTATGAGACGTCCACGTCGCTAGTGAACGGCGAAAGTGGAACAACAAACTTAGTAAAGGATTACAAATGGCCAAAATGTCCGAAAACCATGTACTATAAATGTAAATAAGTGTAAGAGTGAAACCAATCCGAGAAGCACAAGAAATGGTGAAAAAAAACACTGAATACTAGAAATTCCATTCCGGTGACCGCGGTCATTGCATGGCAAACTCAGAAAACAAAGGACAATACACCATTCTGGTGACCGCGGTAGGTCCTACAGTGACCGCAGTCATCGCGATGGAAACCCAGAAACAAACAGGGAAAATGCATCTGGTGACTGCGGTCCGTAAAAGGGTGACCGAGGTCATCACACGAAAAAGCTGAGAAAGGAGCAGAGTACACTGGACTGTCGACCATGGTAATCACATAGTGACCGCGGTCATTCATCGATTTCTATATAAACGAATGTGCGCAGAAAACCCTAGATCTGGATTTTTTCGCCGCAAATCACTGGTTTTCTTCTCTAGCTCTCATCTAACATACTTACTTCATTTCTTCAGTGTTCTATTGAGTTCTAATGGTGGTTTGAGCCCCTTCAAGCCATTCTCCACTGTTTTTGAGCTCAGATCCGCCAAGAACAACATCAACAAGGGTGGATTCGGGTTGAAGCAAGCTTGGAAAGGGCTTTGTGCTAAGGTAAATCTTGAAAACCCCTTGAGATCTTGTTTTCCTAGCTTTCTAAATCGTTTTTCTCAAATGTAGTATGTTTTCCTTGAGTTAATGTGTGATTTAGACCTAATGACCAAGTGTTAAGGTGTTAAGCACGTGCCACCGACCCCGGTGACCGCAGCAATGCGAAGCGCGGCAATGCCTTCGCATTACTGCGGTAATGTGACATGCATTAGTTTCCCTTTGTTTTGTATTGATTTCGGGTGCATTTGAAACACATGTGCCAAGAACACAAACCTTAGGGTTGTGGTTGCGCCATGAATGCCTTAGACTCACACATTTTCATTATTTAAAAACCTATAGATTGATAACCTAAGGCGTGCACGGCAAGGAGCAAAAAGCAAGGTTGAAGAATACAAAAGTGGGTGTGATTTTCTTACTCCCTAGCCTTATCCAAATTTTGAATGCTTCACATGATGTTTGTTAGCTTAAGATACGATTAGAAGCATGCTAGGACTTGCTTGATTAACCTTGGTTGGGATTGTTTGGTGTATGCCCTTGATACATGATTGCTTGTGCCATGACATGTTAGATAGAGATTTCTAAGAGTTGAATTCCATGAATGGTTGATAGCATCTGTTTTGATTTCCTTGAAATGATTCATTGATGACTGAATATGACTTGGAATGACATGTATGATTAAAGAACATTAAATTAAGATTAATGAATCCACGTACTGGTATGGTGACCAGCCTTAGGGTGTCATCGTGGGTATCCCTACCCGAGCTGACTGCGACAGCTGATAGTGTCTTCGAATGGAGAGTCACTGCAAATTTTCATCCTTAGATTGTGGTCTTGAAGGTAACCGGCCCTCGGGCCTTACCCTCGGATTTGCTCCCAAACCACAAAGGGGATACCAAGGGTTATAGACTCTTTCAGTCTTAGATGATAACAAAACAAGAAATTGTATGAAACGCCTAATGTAATGAAAGTGATTGCATGTTTTGTATTCTAGTTTGTATAATGCTAGCGATGTATAGGGATGATCCACTGGGCTCTCGAGCTCACCCCATTTTTCTATTACAGGTGATCATTGACACTACAGGAGTAGGCCAACACACGGGCTATCTTTTGGGTAGTGCCCTTGTTGGGAAGTTGTTACAGTTTTTGTTCAGCTTTATTTGAATTTGCCTTTGTACCATTTTGTTGTAAATATTGTTTTAGAGTTTATAGCAAACTGGGCATGTGCCCTCCTATATCTTGAATCGTTTCACATGTAAATTATATATTTTGGAACTTAAACCCCTTGGGCAATGTTTTATTTTCATTTCATGTTTTGAAAATGGATTTGAAATGTTATTCTGCTACAAAATGCTTTACTTGGTCATAAATGATTTCACTGTGGATTTATGAATGAACTGATTTCCGCTGCATATATTTTTAATGAATTTCACCTCTATTGAAAGAAACCATAGTTTGATGGCGATTGTACACTTTAATTTTCACATCATAGCCTATTTAATAGAAAGGTATGAAGCTGAGACTGAGAAAGAAGGAAACCGAACCACTTAGCCTTCGGCTCTCGGCAAACGAACGGCTGACCCGACGTCCCCCGCCGAACTAACGAACAGGCGCGTGCCGTTTCCACGCGTGGCCCAAATGACGGATCGTCGCAACAGGGACAGAGACGGACTCTGGGAGCCGAGGTGTCACAGTGACACACACTTGACTTCTATTTTTCAATACCTCATGCCTTAGAATAGACTCAAGAATACAAATATCATTCAAAAAAATTAAGGCAATTAGAGATAAAGAAAAACTCAACTTCTTTATTCATAAAAAGAAAGTACATAACCTTATAATGTAAACTATTACATTGTTGATCAAATAAATTCATAACCCCTAAAATAAAATAAAATTTCAGCAGAAGACTTATTCAAAATTGGGCAACATGCCCTTACATTAAAAATAAACTTTAAAAAAATAGAAATTTGCTAAACTAGAAACTATTCAAATTTTCATGGTCTTCATAGTTTAATTTCCTGAAAAAAAGAGGAAGGGGTGAGCACAAAGCTCAGTGGATCCTTTTCAAACAACCATTTTTTAAATTCAAAACAATAATACATTCATATTTCAAACACTTGCATACATTAAGCGTTTCAAGCATCCATTTGTTTAAAGTTGAGATTTTAGACCAAAAGGGTTTTGAAGCCCTTGATGTTCTTAACAAAGTACCTCCTTAGAGTGAAATGTAGCCTTTCTTAGCCAATTTCATTGGACTTTTAGAACTTAAGGGACATTACCCACCAACCAAGTACTTTGGTCTTAAAACCATATGAAAAGAACATCCATAGCAACCCACATGTGTGTTATGATGGTACATGGTTATTATCACCATCATCTTTGTTAAATCATATATTCTTGAATCATAAGATAAATTTCAGAACATGAAACTAAAATAAATAAATTCAGCATATGATCAAACTAAAAATTTAATCATGGAACATTCAAAATCATGCATCATATTTTGAAATAAAGCCTAAGCATGATACTAAACAAGGCATGACTGCTATGCATGCATAAATTCAAACAAGAATCAAATCTAAAACTGAAATATATTTTAGAATGCTTAAACTAAAATTATTCTTGATTTCAAAAGGCAAACAACCAATAAACATGCTAGAGCTTTAAATAAGAAAAAGGGGTGTAAGAGAAATCACTTCCACCTTGAGATGTAGTTTCCCCCAAAGTTTAGACAAGAGCTCCCATTGTTGAAGCACTTAGAAAATCACCCAATAAGAATCCCCAAGCCAAGAACTTCTCACACTCAAGAGGGAAAAGAAAGGTGAGAACGGGTGCCAAGAAGAGGGCTTAGAGAACAAGAAGAAATCTCAACTCTTGTTTCTTGGGATGAGTTGAATTGTGAGCATGGGGAGTTTATATAGGTTTCAAAAGTGTATAGAATGGCAAGTTTGTGGTGTCCTCATTGTAAGAAACTTGCCAATTCTTCAAAATTTCATGCCTCCCAAGTATAGGAGAATAGCAAGTGTATTTAGGCAATTTTTGAAATTTAGAAACCATTTTTTTGGATTTTTGGAAACATTTTTATTGATTTTATTCGAATTTTTCATTTTTATTTTGGAGCATTCGATTCAGGTCGTCAGATCATTCTCGATCGCAGTAGTAGATCGCAGATCGTGCGGGTTCGATCTGAGCTGTTAGATTTTCGTCAAGCACTGCGTTCGGTTCGCGATCGATCAAAATGCGTCTTTCTAGGCCATCTGATGTGCATCGATCGCGGTGTGCGGATCTCGATCGTGATCAACAAATTTTGTCTGGTCCGTCGAATGATCCTCGATCGCGGTGTGTTCACGATCTCCAACTGCGCCTTTGATCTGGCCCGTTGGATGTTCCTCAATCGTAGCACATTCGCGATCAACGATCCCACCCGAGCTGTGAGCCGTTAGATCTGATGGATTGAACGTGGGCCGTTGGATTTTGCTGATTCGATGCATCCGGGCGCCGATTTTGGTTTGATCTCATTCGTTGGATTTGGCAGATCGTTGGATTTTAGTGATTTGGTGTATCCAGGCATTTGGTGCAGTTTTGATCCTGACCGTGAGATCTTAGATCATGCGGATGATGTCTTTCTGGCCGTTGGATGTAGTTTCTAATACCAAAATCACTTTCTAAGGTGCTATTGTCCAAAATTTAGCAACTATACGTGTTCTAATTGATGAAAACTTGGTTTTATTGCACAAATCATTCTATTTCATGGACTTACTAATTAATAATCCCTATTTCATGGACTTAGATATTTTTTTTTATTTCTTTAATATTTCCATTTAATAATCCCTATTTCTCTATATTTTTCATTTCATTATTTACACGTACATTTTATATTCCTTTTATTATTTATGTAATTATAAATTGATACTTATATAATATTATACTTATTTTAGATACATATACAACATTTTTATTAAATAAAACTGTTATAAATTTACACATATTAATCTTTATACATTCAATTATTTATTTATTTCTATAATATGATATTATTTTAGCACCCACATATTATTCATACTTATATCATATAATAATAAAAATATTATTATTATTATTATTTTTACCACCATAACAAATATTTTCAAGTACTTGTCTTAATCTAATATTCGCCTTTCATATTCACATATATCCATGATTATTATTAATTCTAGGATAGCAAGGTTTTCCAATTAATTTAATTTAATTAATTTCATACTTTAGAGTATACATAATTTATCTTTAAAAACGTAATAAATTTCTCAAAGCCTAATTACTTTATTTAATTTCGTTCATCGAATTTCGTACAAATCTTCGAGGTATTACATTCTACCCCCCTTAAATGAATTTCGTCCTTGAAATTTTTATACATTTATTCGTGCGTCATTTCGTTAGGTATTTCTGGTAAATGGGTTGGTTTTGACTAATTTGATAAGCCTAAGTGCTTAAGTCTTTGTAACTATCTTGGTGACAACCTCTGGTGTTTTCGAAGCTGCATGGTTAAGGAATTTGGCTATCGTTTGCTAAATTTAGCAAGACTGTGTTCATAAGTTGCGTCTCCTGATCAAGACGATGTCTAACTGTTTAGTTCATTGTATACCTATATGTTCCCTAATAAGTCGTTTCATACATAATAGACTCCCTGATTCTCAGCTGTTGATTTTTTTACTTTAGATTGGTTCTTAAATAATGGTGGCTTCTCCAAATGATCGAATGGGTCACTTTGGTAGGGAATACTTATCATTCACTATTGGGTGATCTACTTACTTTATTCATTCTAAGGTGTACAGATCCTTTTGAGTCTTAGGGTATTCTCAGCATCTAACTGAAGTCAGTATACCCGTCTTATTCAATTTCCTCTATTAAGCTTGTGAGTCATTTGTCTTGCCATTTGTTCATCCCTAATTCGATGCAACTGGTCCAATGGCTAGACTTGCTATAGAGATAGGCTTGTCTTTCATTTAGGTCATACCTAGCCCTAAGTTCTCAATCTATCTTAGGGTAAAAGTTTCTTTGTCACTTCCTGCCATACGGCAGGTTCTAGGGTTATTACACACACTTTCTATTCCCATACTTTCCATTTTTTTGATATTCAAAATGTAACAACAAGAATTCTTAAGGGAAAATTTTCATTATTAGAGATAATTGGTACAAAACCTTATTTCAACTCAAAATTCATAAATGCAAACATATAGCAATCTAAAGGTATCCCTACTACTACTCATATTCAAAATTAGTTCATTTGTCCTAATATTGGACTATGAGGGTTTCTACTGGAGTTCTTGATTTTCTTGAGCTTCAACAACCAACATTCTAGCTTGGTTCTCACCATAACCCTTATAGTCTTGAGACTGAGGAGCCCGAATAGGTGCAGTTGGACAATTTCTGGCAAAATAACCCCTTTGTCTGCACACATAGCACAACCCTTGTCTCCTAGTCTGCTTCTTTTGTTCTTTTTCAATTTGGTGAGTTTGTTTCTATTTCTTGCTTTCCTTTCCCGTCTTTTGATCATTTTGTGGTTTCTTGTTTTTATCCCTTACGAATCGTTTGAAGTGGATATCCATTTTGATTGAATTAATCTCTACTGTCGTTCCTTTGGGCATGGTTAGTTTTAGAGGAATGACTAGTTCATTGATTACCATTCTTAATTCATTCTAAACCTTAGGTTGTGACTGTAGAGTCCTCATCACTTGTTCGACCACCTGTCGAGTGATTTCTACTATTATCTCTTGTGATAAGACGGAAGCTACTGCCACATTTGCCCCTTGGTTACTTTGATCAAGTGTATTGGTGTTTTCTTGGATTCCTTCCATTATCTACAAGCCAAAGACACTTTAGTGTCCCACAAGGTATCATAGAAGTTTCAATTAGGACATTCATCTAGGGTACTCACCAATCCTTTCTTATCATCGGGATACTAAATGTTTTTTCAGACTTGAGAAATGGTCATCATATGTTGTATCCGTTTCCTCAAGTTTTTGTTTCGTTCGTACTATAATGACTCTAGATTCATGTCTCTAGGTTCTCGATTTGTTTAGTGGCCTAAAGGTTTTTCTTCTAGGTTCTTTTCATGCATGGGTACAGGATTTGGTCTTAAAGCAAATAAAGATTACAGCATGCATATCATACAATCACGCTAGCACAGCAAGGTCCCAAGCTTCTACCTAAGCGTTCAAGTTCAAGTGTCCCATACCACTCTACCCCTTTCACTTAGGTTTTCACCTTGAACAGAGCCGCACCCAAACAATTTTGCAAATGTCTCAATAACTAAGGTTCCCGAGCCCACTATACTCCACCGTCCCATACCAGCAAGCATAGAGAAACCCGTTCTGCCAGAGTTACCGATCATTCACCAAATCTAGGCTTCGACCATACCACCGAATTCCTATGCATCCCATACTACATAGAAACTGAAAGATACAAAAGCTTCCTAGTTTGCTTTTGATCCACTGTGCCACCCCTGGCTATACCACGTTTCTACCTAGAGTCTTTTTCTAGACCTAGGGTTCAATCTAGTTGACTCACAACCTTTGTCTAGTCAAGATACCGTATTTGGCATCGTTTCGACTTCTATTCACTTTCTTGCCCTAATTTTCCATCTTCTAACCTTTTCTTTTATAGAAAATAAGAGTGTTCTTCAATTCCGACTACTCATATGAGCTGGCGGGACAACTTCCAGATCGCACGCGAAACCGAAGTCTGCTTAGCAACCGCGCTTTCTAGGCCGGGATAACCCACCTCCCTTTCAATGTTTAGCTTTACTCGAGACAAGACTTACCCACTATCAGCTCAACTTGTAGTTTTTGTATCCAAACAAAAAAGTTCAAAATATATTTTTCCTTTTTGAAAACAATTTCTAAAATAATTTTCAAAAATAGAAAGTAGGGCACTATAATTTTAATTCAATGTGAAACCCTAATTTGGGTTTTTAATTCTCGTCAAGCAACTAATGATCGACTTTCTAATTCTTGCCTAGTACATCTACTAACTGAATTCTGATACCACCTTTGTAACACCCCAACCCCCACATTTATTGAGCATTAGACATAACCACCATGCTTTGACAGTGGACTTAACCATTTGGTAGGTCGGGCCGTTGTTACTTTACAGGTGATACACACTTGACTTTCTATTTTTCAATACCTCATGCCTTAGAATAGATTCAAGAATACAAATATCATTCAAAAAAATCAAAGCAATTAGAGATAAAGAAAAATTCAACTTCTTTATTCATAAAAAGAAAGTACATAACCTTATAATGTAAACTATTACATTGTTGATCAAATAAATTCATAACCTCTAAAATAAAATAAAATTTCAGTGGAAGACTTATTTAAAATTGGACAACATTCCCTTACATTAAAAAGAAACTTAAAAAAAAATTAAAAACTTGCTAAACTAGAAACTATTCAAATTTCTATGGTCTTCATAGTTTAATTTCCTGAAAAAAAAGAGGAAAGGATGAGCACAAAGCTCAGTGGATCCTTTTCAAACAACCATTTTTCAAATTCAAAACAATAACACATTCATATTTCAAACACTTGCATACATTAGGCGTTTCAAGCATCCATTT
>JAJIYU010006304.1:0-20942 GCA_030144865.1 Tinospora cordifolia
TAATGTTAAAATAAATGGAGGTTCAAAGGCAACTTATACAAAAATTGATGGATGTTAAATTGTTAATGATACCACTTCAATAGTCTTTTTTGCTAGATTTTATTTTGTTCTTGAATAATTAGTAGCATATTGAGTTATTTTGTGATGGATACAGATCAACGCAAGAACTTCTGTTACCAATAGATTCATCAGTTACATCGCATTCTATGCCTTGAAGATTTGGGGTCATATTCTGGTATATCTGGTAATGCTTAATATTGCATTTTGTGTGTGTGGTTTTTTTTTTTTTTTTCTTTCGCTGGGAAAGTTTTCTGATGAACAGTTTTGCTGACATGCCATCAATCTCATATTGTGTTGATTCCAATATAATTATTGATGGTCAAATCAAGAAGAATTTCTTGGTGAATGATCCCAACGTATGATCTCAAATGACGTAGGGATGAACATCGTATGTAGTAATCATTAATGAGGAGTAGGGACATATTGTAAGAGTTGATAATTCATCTTCTTCAAAATAAAATAATAAAATAAAATAAAAGGTTACCTACAATATTTTAGAAGCATTTTTTTTTTTGGTAATTTTATTTTCTTCCAAACTAGGTATTATATCACGACAAAAGGTTCAACTTTTTATGATTTAAAGTAGCAAAATATTTAACTAGGCATCGTCATAAGTGTATTTATTCAACCAAGTATGATCAGTATGACTTCAAAGTTGTAAATGGAGGAAAATATAACTTTAGAACTAAATAATATTATCAAATATTAAATACTTAGCGATATTTTTAACAATATCGTGATATTTTCTTGGTAACATTTGTTAGTATACCAATTTTTTTTTCTTTTTCCGAAAATGTTATTCTGTTGTTAAATATTTGTTTTTGTTATAACGGTACCTAATATGTGGAGAACAAAAAATGTTGTAATCCTTTGTGCATTACTAATTCTTTCCCAATCAGCTGTGGTAACAAACAACAAATTAGCAGCAAATTTGATTTACTTTTAATACTTATCGTGATGGATGCAGAGAGGCGCAAGAGATGCAGTCACTGAAGGGGACTTGCGCAACTTACAGCAAATTGGCTTAAAGATCGTCAAGTATTTGGTTATGCCAACTTCATTGGTGGCGCTTCCTAATGCTATGACGGTATCAGTCGGTTTCTTTCAAGTTTATGCGGCCAATAGCACGTTTGCTGCATCTACAAAAAGAAATTTGCTGAAGCCGTCCTTTGCTGCGGCAATAGTAACTATTAGTCTTGGTACAATTTTGTTCTGGTTATCAACTAGCCAGGACAACTTCCGAGGAAAGGTGGTTTCTCTGAAAATGGCAATCGTGCTTACGTTCGCTTCTGTGATTGTGGAGTTGGCCTTGTTCTTTGCAGCTGGCTGGCAATTCGTTTCGCTAGTTTAAAAATATTAATACATACTGGTATATATAGCTACTTAACCAAAACATAAATACAGTAAGTATACAGGTAAACATAGAGTTACTTTTGCTTTGGTTTAGAAAGTTTCTTTGATCTTGTTGAATTATATACGAAGAAGGTGTGTATATATTTTGATTATGAACTTGTATGTTAACTTTGTTGACCTGTACAATTTTTGCTTAGTAGTTTCCAGCGCCATCGTCATTTGGCCAACTCTTCCTAATGAAAAGATTTAGAAACTTATTGAGGTTTAAAATAAGTAATTAATGCTCTTAACAGGTTTGAAGAGAAAGACGGGTAAACAGTTATTGTTTGTTTAATTTAGCTATTATAGAAACAAGCAAAAGATTGTTTACGGAGGGCAGAAAATCCCTGTTAACTTAAAAAAGTATTAGCTGTAAATTTTTTTCGACTAATCATCATTTTATTCAAGATTGATAGATATTAAGTAGTCAATTGTAATAATAGTAGTGTTTTTGATAGATTATATATATTTTATTTTCAAGCAATATTAATTTAATATGTTAAGAAAATATAGATGTCTTCATTTATTTATTTATTTTTGGACATTATAATTCTTTCTTCATCAGCTGCGTTTCAATTTGTTATTGAATTATTTTGGGTGATGGACGGAAACTAGCACAAGATCTTCAATTATAATGGATCAACAAATTGAATAAACTAACACTTCTCTCTACACAGGAAAGGATTTCTCGATAAATGATCTCAGTGTATGATCCAAGGCACAGGTATGTGTACTAATTAATATTAGTAGGGACATATATATAGAAAGAGTTTAAAATTCTGTCTCCTCAAAATAGATAAATAATAAAATATTAATTATAACTTTTTATTAGCCATTTTGAATAAATATATTCTCTTTACAATTACCTAGTATACTAAAATAAAATAAATTCTTAAAAGATATAAATTCTAAAGCTTTGACTATGTTTTTAAAAGTTTTAATATAATAATTATACTTTGAAATTAATAGACACATTTTAAATACTCTACAAAAAGAAACAAATCATACTTTAGAAATATCATGTTAACATCTTAAATGTTTATTATTATATATTTTACAAAAGTTTCATTTTAACGTCATTAAAAGAAATAAAATATTCAATTTGATATTATTAAATATTAGAGTCTTCATATATCGTTGACTTAAGCATGTTATTAGGACTTCAAGGTTATTTATGTACGAAAATATATAATAATTAAGATAAAAAACTAATTAAAAATATCATCATAATAATCAAAATGAGGTGAATTCTTTAATCAGTTATAATATTTTCTTGACAAAATTTGTGTTTTAATTTTTTTTTTTGAAAAATATTAATTATTATGTGGTTATATATTTGTTTTCAAGGAGATTGTAGGTGAATTGCTTGTTGTAGTTATAATTAGAAGGATACAAGAAATAAACAAAAAGATTATATGATTCACACTGATCCTTAACTGGGCAAAATATTCTTTTTGCTTAGAGAAACATTTACCTGTAAACTTCTTGCTTTTTGTTTCGTGAATTTTGATCTTTCCTGCCAATATAATAATCCAATTTGACTATGCATAACGCGGGATTAAGGCCTTTCCATATAAACCAAAAGCCAGAGCATTAAAAATTACTTTTGATATATATATATATATATATATATATATATGAGCATGCATTAACGTAATCTATTATATAAAATGAAAAACATATCAAATAATTAATAAGAAAAATTCTAATTAAAACGAAAATTTATATTATGATAATTGTATTATCTAAAATATTTTTTAAAGAAAGTAGATCACTAAGAATAGAATGCTTAATATAGAAATGACCTAACTTTTTTAAGGGTTTAACCTATAACTTAGCCCAAATTATTTGAGTTAACACAAATAATTTATTTAATCTCACTCAAAAAGTTTGATTTAGTCAATGCCTGTAGGCTGATGAATAGTTTAGTTGTAATAGAAATATATAACTGTAATAATAATTATTTTAATATTATTCTTAAAATATAACCGTTGCATGTCTTACGTATTTTAATATTATTCTTAAAATAACGTCCTTGAAAATATATTAATTTCTGAGGAAAATAGGATTTTTTTAGGAAATTATTTAAATTTTGAAGGAACTTACAAAAATTATTGAGAAATATTTAAATTTTTTGGTAAATTATTTGATTTTTGAAAAAAAAAATTGCAGAAAATTTGAATTATTCGAGTTTTTTTAAGAAAGGGTATATTTGTAAATTTTTGAAAATATGAAGGGCAAAAGAGAAATTTTAAATAAAATTTAAAAAAATAAAAAAGAAGAAAAAGGGGCCTATGATCTAATGCGCAAGGTGATGCATAACTAAGCAACACTCAACTGCTTAAAAAAACAAGTATAAGTTAGTTTGGATATGGTGAGAAGTGATTTTTTGAACACCACTTGGACCACAAGTGTCTCATCAGAGCTGAATGTAAGCAAGTATGAGGTAGCAATACGTATTACTATCTGTCCACACGTGGTCACTATGTGTTAAATTATGTATCACGTGACAAGAAAAACCTGTCCAAAGATGACTATCTATACAGTTTTCCAGTAGCAGTAGCAACTTTGGATGTGTTTCTAGACGTCCACATCATTCCGCGGCCAACCAAAGGGGAAAAGCATTAGGGTGGAAAAATGATTTGTATATTTCTGGAGCATCGATTCTAGAAAAGGAAAAATGAGTTGGGGATGATTAGTCTTATTTAAGCTTTTATTATATTTTCTCTTTTTGTCATACGTGTACTTTCTATAACAAGTCATTTTGTATATTAACATATTATATTTTATAACTTTGATGTGGCCAATCTATTATTATACTTTTAACAATGGTCATAAGTCTGTTGTTGTAATACGTTGTGTATCGGTCTAGAAATTGAGGTTACAACAATATTTGTACATTGTTAAATGCTTCAATTTTTTAAGACATATTCGACAACGGTCATCGTCCCTATTGTTTTAGACGTGTTATAACAACGGGCGAACGTTGTGGAAAACCTAACATTTTAACCTTTCAACAACGGTTAAGTGATTGTTGTTGTATGTCCATTACTTAACAACATGCTTTTCCAGTTGTAAAAGCTGCATTATTTCAATAACAATTATCTGCACGTTATTATATAATTTATCTTACAACGAAAACTAATAGTTGTCACATCTGTCAATTTTTTTAATCGTAAAAATATTTTATTACGATATATATTGCATATATTTATCTGTATCTGTAAATTCATAATATAAAATAAACATTATTAAACATTTATTCTATCATTTCAAATGCCTCATTTAGTATATACAATCTATCAAACATATATACAATCCATCAAACATATATACAATCCATAAAAAAGTATAATTATTATTTACAATAGTCTTATATATTATTTACAATAGTCTTATGTACTTCTTTGACCAAGCAATTGTACTTCCAACAACATCACTCAAGTAATGAATTTCTGATGTTGGTCTATATAAATCAACATCTTCATTCACTACTTTTACAACTCAAACTCTCCAACAATCAAAACCTAGTAGAAGGCCATGAACTTTAGTCTTAGGATCTGTAGAATAAATCTTTCCTATCGCTACAACTTCTTCGTCTCTTTCATTTTTAGGATATTAATTCAATAATTTGCATCTAGCATTCTCAGAAGACAATTTTTCTTAGATGGGCTTGCTACTCTGTTGTGACTACATAATACATAAACAAATTAAAGATAATATAAACATTATACGAACAAAAGTTTATAATCAAAGTTAGGTTTAACACATGGTTTACTTGTGGTGTTTGAGCTTTCGAATGTATCATATTCATGTTTCTTCCACTTGGATTTTGAAGCTGTTGAACCATATCATAAAATATATTTTACTATATAAATTTAAATTATAAATTAAACTGCAAAGAAAATTTTAAGCTTAATTGTCACCTTTGAGATTGCATTAAGAGCATGACAGTTAATGCTTCAACTCTTTCCTCGAATGTATCCATTTTTTTCGATTTTTCTTCAAGAGTATTTATCCTTTCTGCTTGATCTTGAATTATATTATTTAAGACCTTTACTTTTTTTTATTACTTTGAATTTGAGCATCAACCTTTGAAGGTGTTGCCCTAAATCCAAGACTCGAACTTGCCCACGATGTTCACGTCCCAATACTTTAGTAATGACATCCTCTTTTAAGTTATCTCTCTTGACTGAATTGGTGGGAGATTGACTAATGTCATTAATCTTTTCTTGCATTCACATAAAAATAAGTAAATTAATTTGATAACTTTTTATTGTTATATAATTTCAATATATATATCTACATATCATTTGTTTTAATGATTTACTTACAATTACTTCTTGAATTGCTTTATTTAAAGACTCACCATTCTTTCTCAAATGACCCTTTGTCCATAAATCAACTCTTATAATTGAATCTAAATTTTCATTGGTCTCCTTCTAAAATATGAAAAATAGTAACAATTACAACATATATGCTTATGTAAAAATACAAAGAGGAAAAATAAAATGAAATACGTGCCAAGACCATTACCAATTCATGCTTCAAACGAGCATAGCCCTTCTTACTCATTATATGCAATAGCTTTTAACTAATCCTCATTTTACTAAACTTTTTGCTTGTTGCCTAATAAAATGAATATATTAATAATAATGAAAACAAAGTGATGATTCAAATTTAAACTATATATATATATATATAAGAAACACATAACAAACTTGAAACTCTTTGGATAATCTTTCTTCAACAAAAGTATTCCATTCTATAGGAGACATCACATTACTAGGCTTAAGATATTTGTCTACAAAGTATCTATCTTTTTTTTATTGTTTCTCTAATTGTCGTAGAAATTTTAGACTAGTATTGCCTCCAGCTGTGTCCTATCTTTTGCAATATCATAGCCTTATTAGACTTTTTAACTACAAATCTTGTCTGATATGCACGAAAAAAAGATAAATTAAAGAATTTTTACAATTAAAGTATTATAATCTCTTATGAATAAATAATTCAATTATACTCATACCTCAATTAACCTCCAAAGTTGTTCTTTCATTTTTGGAGTCACATGATGTTAATCTTTAATTACTACAGGCACGTGCTTTCGCACAATTACATCAATGTAAGATGATAGCTTCTCAAAATTAATTGACATTGGTTGCCCTCTTACATTGAAGTCAACTTCCATTTTAGGAGCATTTTCCAAAACCAAACCTATCCTAGTGGGTCCACGCTTCTTTGTTGTTCTGTTATCATTCTCTGTTGCTTTTGTACTACTTTCTGTTTAGGTGATGATCTTGGTGTGTTGGAGTCCTCATTAGACACTCTCACACCTTCATTCTCTGAATGATTCATTGCAACTAACATGGATGTCCATTGCTTCTTAGCTTTCTTCTCAGCTTGTTTAGAGGACTTGAAAAAAAATGCATTCATATATATAGAATTATTTACCTTATAATATTTACGTAAACTTGACAAAAAATGCATTATTATAAATATCAATGAAAATAAAATACTTACTTTATCAGCTTCAAAAGTCTTCTTTTTTGTCACATTGGCTATAGAAGATATAACATGTCTGTTGATACAAAATGAAAAGGAATTAACCAATTACTTTAGATGCAATAAATAACTATCACATAATTAAAAAGTTGGATTTAATACACAATCCAAGCATATAAACTCAAACAGAAATTCAAGAAATACAACAAGAACAACCAAAAAAATTAAATAATAATAATAATAATAGAAGAACAACAACAGTTACCAAACCCACAAAGAAGACCAATCGTTACAAGCAGAGATTTTGTTCCCAAATGCAGAAGCAGATATTTCGTTCCCAAATATCCAAAGAAGAACAACAAGAAGATTAACAGAAGAAAGATGAGCAGTGAAAATCTAAGAACTTAAATGCACAAAGAAGACGATCGAACCACAGTGACTTTGAAGAAGATGAGTATTCCCACGTGATTTTTTTAGGGTGGGAATTGGTTTTTTTTCTTTTTATATTTTTTTTGTCGTATAATGTGAGTATAATATATGAATAATACGAGTATAACAATCGTTCGGTTGTTGATAAAAAAATACAGAGTTAACATGTGAATAATGCAGGGATAACATGTGAATAAAATACGGTATAACATATGTATAACATTTGAATAATTATCGAATAATACAAGTAATGGTAGAGATATAACATACCAACTAATGGATAATGCGTCAATAATAGTATAATGCAAGAATAATAACTGAATAATACGGGCATAAGATTATTTGGTTGTTTTGGTAAAAAATGTAGGGATAAAATGTGCATAATGCAGAAATAACATGTGAACAAAATTTAGTATAAAGTATGTATAACAAATGAATAATTATGAAATAATGCGAGTAATGATATAATGTAAGAATAATATCTGCATAATGCGAGTATAAAAATTGTTCGATTGTTGATATAAAATGCGGTATAACGATGCATATGTAACATATGAATAATTATGGAATAATGTCAATAATGGAAGAGTTATAACATACCAACAGATGGATAATGCATCAATAATGGTATAATACAAAAATAATAAGTAGATAATATATGTATAAAATATGTTCAGTGGTGTTGGTAAAAAACGCGAGGATAACATGTGAATAAAATTCGGTCTAACATATGTATAACATAAGAATGATCATGAAATAATGCGAGTAATGAGATGATGTTGGTATAAAATAGCAAACAATGGATAATGCATAAATAATGATATAAGGCAACTTATTATTAACCATAATAATAATATATGGTTTATAATAATAATTATTATTATTTTGTACCAACGTTTTATCATTACTCGCATTATTTCATGATCATTCATATGTTATAACATATTATTATTATTATTATTATTATTATTATTATTATTATTATTATTGCATAGTTAGTGAAATTATGTAAGACTTTCACATTTTAAACATATTATATCATATTTTATTAAAATAAATGCGAAGTGTGACAACCCACATTTTTAACATCAGAACGATGGATCCGACATTCATGTACTCTATGTATTTTTCTGTAATTATAATGAGAAAATACAAGATTTTTTCCAACTTTTCTCAATTTCCGATTAATTATTAAAGGAAATGAAAATAATTCGAGAAAATACAATTTTAAGGAGAAAACACATGGTAATATTAGGAAAAGGTGTTTTCTTGAGAAAACTAATTTATAGGATGGATTTATGAATTTTTGGGACAATTATCAGATTTTTAGAATGATAGATAAAATTTTTGGATGAAAAATATGATTTTTGGAGGAAATAATTAAAATAAATGTTGAAATTGGGTATAATGTTGATATTTTGATGAAAAATGATGAATTAGACAACTTATAATTGTAGATGACGAAAAATACAAAATTGTCATATATAATACACATATATATGTATATGTGTGTAGGAAAAAAAACCAAAGAAAAAAAATTAAAATTTGTGGTCAGCTTCACCGCACGGGCCGAATGGCCCGTGCGGGCTGAAGCGGGTAGGGCCTTCCGGGCCCGACTGCGCCGAACCGGGCAAGGGCCTATGGCCCGCGCCAGTTCGGGGCCCAAATCGTGGGCCGGCCCATCTGCTGGCCGGCCCACGCACCTAATGGGGGTCCAAGCCCCTTGTTTTGTCTTTTCCACAGGATTTCCTATTTTTTCCGAATTTTGGCTCATTTCTTGAGGATTTTTGGCATTTTCCAACACAAAAATTATGGGAGCATGTGGTATTTAACCCATAGTTTTAGCCATCACTTCATGGCCTCCCTTGTGGCCAATCCAGGCTGCCAACTGGGCATCCAGCATGTGATGCTAGATGCCACCTAGATGCCACATGTCACCCATTCTTGCCATGCAAGCCTCTCCCATGCAACAAAACTCCCTCTTGAGCTCAAACCTAGAAAATTTTCAGATTTCTGTAGCTAACTTCCCTAGCTTGGATCTCCTTCAATCGTCAACCAAATCAAGCAAATTATAGCTTGATTCGAAGCTTGTGCTACCACCTACAAGATCCTACAAGTGGTTTTTCCAGTCCTTAAGCCGTTTGAAGCAGAAAACACCAAGAAGAGGGCTGTCCACACTGTTCAAACCCATAAATTTCAGAAAGTGTGTGCTGGAGCCATCTTTGGAATCCTGGAACTTAGCCATTTTCAATCCCTTCTTGAAGGTAAAATGATTCATTCCTCTCATCTTAGTATGTACTTTGATCTTCAAGGGTTAGAGAATGAGAAATAAGATCTTATGCATGGTTTTTAGAACCCTTGAAGTTGGTTACTCACCCACTGTCACAACTGTGAAACAGAGACAGTTGGAGCAATCTTGGGAAAGCTTGTTCTTGAACTACTCTAAGCACGTCCCTAAGGTAAAAGTCCATCATTCTACTCCTTATCATGAATATTCAAGTGTCCATGAAGTAGAAATTAGAGATTTGAACGCTTTATGTGTGGTATAAGTCATTGTCGCTAACTGTTAAGACATACTGTTGCAACAGTGCCAACAGAAACAGTTGGGGACCAGAATAGGGGCTACATTCGGGACACTTAAAGGCATCCTTTTGGGCTGGAACTAGAGGCATCATAGACTCCATAATAGAGGTTCCAGAAAGGTATAAAAACTTTACCTTAAACTCTTATGGATGTATCTTGTTATGCACGCAAATATGCCATGATAGTAGGGTGTTAGAACAAATTTCCTTGTGTTCTTTAGGATATAACAGAATATTGATGGAATGATAAGCATGTTTTAGATGTTGCATGCTACTGATTTGAAGTGGTTGTGATAAGTGAATATGTTATGACCTAAAAACTATAAATGGACACAAGAAGCAACCCTTAAGATGGTGTTAGAATGAGGGAAAAGAACACTAGAAAGATGGTGGAATCTGTAAATCCAGAAATTCCTACAATAAGTCTGAAAATTCTGAAATACAATTTACTGACCAAATCATGATAGATTAAGCGAAAATTTGTCAGAGAGACCCCTAGATATGTCTATAAGTTGCCTACAAAATTTTGGAGCATTCTGATATGTGTAGCTAGGTCAACTGAGACAAACAGTCACTGCCTGTCACAGGGGATACGGGGTATTTGTAGTTTCTGTTATCATGCATAGAAACCTTAGTAAATGAGGTCCAAAAATTGTAATTTAAAATTTTGGGGAAACCTTAGGAAGTCTAGAACAGTTCTGCAAAGTTTGGTACAAATCCGATGGATGGATTGCCTGCAGAAAAATCAGAAAAATAGTTGCGCAGATAGGGTCGTAGGCTAAGGTTTGTGCCAAAGTAATGGAGATTAGAAAGATTGGCCCTTTTGGCCCAATTGACCCCATAATGACCAGAATTGACCCAGTATGACTCTGTTGACCAGCTAGGTCAACAAATGATAGGTTGACTAGGGTTGACCAAGATTGACCGAGGTCAATCAAATGGATTTAGCCACTAAGAAGAGGGAATGAACGGATGTGAATTATTCTTGCCTAGGTCAAGAAATTGATTAACCAATGATATAGAATTAGAGTGAGCCAAGTCCTATATTAATGATAAGAGGTTGCATCGATTTCGCAAGACCCAGTGCTAGCAGGACACGACCGGTTGCGAGAGGAGCGCCGGTAGCAGAGCATCCCTGTGAGTAGTGTTTTCTAACTCATTTCTTAGGACTTGTTATTTTGTGCATTGTGAAAATGATATTATATATTGTGATGAACTTACATCTTTTGAATGAGTTTTAAATGAAAAGTGCACCGAACGTCGAGGTCTAGGAGCGGGTTAGGGTATTGGATGCCGTAGAGCAATTAGGGCGAGTTGTGACCCTGATAGTGACCACCTAGCACAGAGTGCCTATTGAGGGGTTCTGTGGGCCTACGATGATGGCAATGACAATAAGTCCTAATCGGGTCGTCACGATATGCCTAACGGTCTACAACTCGCTCGTGTATTGATTGGGCTCCCATAGAGCATCGAGTGACCACTTAGCACAGAGTACCCTAACGGGGAGTTCTGTGGGCCCAGATTTGGGTCGTCACCTCTACACCTAACCGTCGGTTTCTCCCGCTCGAGTGTTTTTAATCGCTTCGGAGAGCTTGCAAGCCTCGGCGAATGTTTTCATTTTTTAACTGTTTTTAACAAAGGTGCATGACTACATTATTATTTTAAATTATGTTTAGTGTTGCATTCATTTGCATAATGTTATTGTTCATGCATTTATGGCACATGTTTTAACTGTGGAATACTTGTTTTAAGTTTAAATTAGACTGCATTACTCACTGAGCCACCGTGGACAATTAGACTCACGACTCTAACATTTCAGGTTCTTCGGCCACGGATAAGGGCAAGGGAGTGGTCATTGCATAGGACTGCCCTCTCTTACTCTTTTGGGTAGGACTTCTTATATTTTTCTTTCTGTTATTATGTTTTAAGATGTAGAACCATGTATAAAGGTGAGGATAGTCTGTATATAATGAATAGTCTCTCTCGTTGCTACACATGTGTAATAACCCGTTTTGGAAATATGAAGTTCTTATTGGTATTCATATGTTAGATCTCTTCTGCATTACTTATGATTACTCTGATAGTGTGTGATGTGGTGTTGTATGTTGAGGCTTAACAGTGTCTTGGCAAGCTCGGCTTGCGAGTGAGTTTGTTGGGACACTGTGCCGGTCGGTTCGCCCTTCATCCTAGGGAAGGGGTCCCAACACGAAGATTCTTTTTTTCTGTAATAATATCAAATGATCTTGTTTATTATATTGTGTCTTTAGATCATTATCTTTTAATCTTTTATGGCTCACAAATATTTTGTGAAACTTTCTCAAATAACTTAATAATATATAATTTAAGAGAATCCAAATTTATTAATGCTTTTATAAAACTTTCTCAAATAACTTTACAGTCAATAATGACATTATTGCACAAAAATCAGTTCTTGAATATTAAAAATCCTCTTTCTCACTTTTAAGCATGATTAATGAGTTTGAACAAGTTGGCACTGATACCAAATGTTAATTTTTAAATATAAAATTAAACAAATAAGATTTAGAACTTGCAAACGCTATTAATAGTACTTGCTTATAAAATAGAAAGACTTATAATAACTGTATGTATTACTTGATTTGGATACAAGTACAATTATAATATTACGCACACATACTAAATGTACCAACATATAAATGTCTGTGTGATATATCCTATATATATTTAACATTTGACAATTAGTATTTTCCGATCCACATAAAAATGACTAAATTTAATTTATAAATAACTCTAAAAGTAACTCCTATACTCCATTTATATATTTTTGATACAAATTTTATATTTTGGCGTGGTGGCTATGCTTGGAGTGCCTCTCATCTTCATACAAGTACAACAATGGCTTGTTCATTTTTAAAGTGATTGTGTGTACATTAGTATTATCCAAATTCATATCCAACCCTTCCAATTTTCTGTCGCCATTATTTTTTACTATATATACAGACATGTCCATGCTTATAAATATACAAAAAAAAATAGTAATCTTTGGTGTCGTTTCTGTTTATCCGTTCGCATGCACAAGTTCACATTAGTTAAAGCTCATTGTTTTACATTTTCATGTTTTTTTTTTTTTTGGCAACACAGTTTACATGTTCATGTTTGCCAAAAGGTTAAAAGCCCTAAAAAAATGGCGACACAGTGCTTAAAATGCTCTTCATTAAATGAAAATAAGTAGGCATTAGATGTTAATAATTCATGCCATATCTATTCAAGAATTTGTGTCAAAAGTTGCCCTTTTGCGTGTAATGGTTGTTCTTGGCGCTAGCGTCGCATATAGAATTTTTCCTACACATGTTGTCAAGTAAGCATTAAAGAATTTCCTTTTTTTTTTTTTTGCTGTTTCCTAGTCGGGACCTCTTCCCTAGGCCGAAGGGCGACTCGACCGGCACGGCGACTCAACGAATTAACTCATCGAGTCGAGTCCTCCCAGCCACCGTTAAGCCTTTCCAACCTCAACATCCACACCACATCAGAGTAATGTAAACGTTCATTTAATTAAAGTGCGAAAGTAAACGATATATTATATGTTATCATGTTCCAAAAGTACGTTGCATACATAGTTCGACATTTAGAAGTTCAGACTTAAAAAAAAATGACCGACCTATCGATAGAAACACAAGGGAATACAGGACCACACGGGGACTAGGCTATCACCACGCCTTTCCCTCTATCAGCCGCTGAGGAATCTGAAATGTTAGTAAAGTAGTGAGCCTAATATTCAACATGGCTCAATGAGTAGGAAAACTGGTATATCATCTAACTAGCACTCCGAAAACCGTGCATGTATACATGAGTAGTAATTGAAAGCATGGTATGTAGTAAAACAGTTATAAATAATACAATAGTTAAAGAAAAATAATTTAAATACATGCAGCTCAAAACTATATCCAGACGAGGGTTTAAATCATCAATACAACCCTATGGTCATCGCTCGAGCGGGTCATAAGTCAGGTGTACTGACTACTCAAGCGGGTCAAGGGCTAGGCGCATTCATCGAACGCCCTAACCCTGCGCTTGGTCCTCAAGTGCCATGCTCGAGGGGGTCTGAGGCTAGGCGCACTGATCATATGCCCTAACCCCATCGCTCGGTCCTCGAGCCTAATCCAATCACATCGTGTACCCTGACCCTGCGCTCGGACCTCGAGCCTATAGTCTCACTATCGGTATATGACTACATATATCTCAAATCAACCCATATAGCTCAAACATATGAAACCATTCAATCGATGACAATTTCAATCATTTTTCATGCAAAGAATACAGTTAAGACAACAACTAGGTTAAACTACTCACCTCGGGTCCCGTGCACCAATGTCCCCTCGACACTCGGCCCAGTCCAGCGATATACACTCAAATCTAAAAATCGGAGTTCGGATGAATGAAATATCGACCTCGCAAGACTGGACGAACTCAATGGTTTAATTTTTCTGGGTTTCACAGTGACGAACAGCCCCCCTTCAACGCCATTTTTGACATGTTTCAAGAGGTCAGTTGGTGTTTCTCATAAAATGAAAGTTGAAGTAGACATTATAAGCTTCAAAACGAGCTGTGGTACCTCAAGATCGGAGTTTGGATGAGTGAGATATCGGCCTCGCAAATCTGGATGAACTCAATGGTTCCATTTTTTTGGGTTCATCCGTGACGAACAGCTGATCTTCGTGGTGATTTTTGTCTCAACAGGCCGGTGCTTTTGTCCAACGGTTTGCACAACCTTGAAGAGGGAAGTGAGCTCTTTCCAAAGACACCAAGATCACCAAATTCCGAGCTCGGATGAGAAAGATATGAGGGGTGAAAGGTAGCTCGTTCAAACCAAATTTCTGCACCAAAACCAGATTTTGTGATGTTTGGAGGGGTTTTTGCACGAACTAAAACGTGCCACGTAGCCACGCACGTGGCCGAGGGAATGGTCAGGCATGGAGGTTGCTTGGCCGGAGTTCACGGGGTGCAGAGGTGGCCTGCTGGTGACGTCCACCGGGTCCAAATCAAGGGGCAAAATCTGCTCCTGACATGTTGCAGGTGGTGGTTGAAGGAAAGAAGAAAGGAAGAAGAAGGAAGGAAGAAGGAAGAAGAGTAGGCGGGCTGGGCTGTGCGCCCAGCCCGGTCCACATGGGCCTGGGCAGTCCTGGCCCATGCGCCTGGGCTGCCCAGGTAGCAATTTTTTTTTAATATCATTTTCACCCTTTTTTTTCTAATACATATATACATATACATATCTAACTTTTGCATTTTTTTTCTAAAATTAAAAATTACTAATAAATCACCTTTTCATCAAATCTTCCAATTACACATCAATTTTCGTCATTTAAATAATTAATTCCTCCAAAATTGAATAATTACCCAAAATTTACATTTTTCATCTAAAAATTCCATTAATTACTCTAAAAATTTCATAATTATTCTGAAAATTCAACAATTAATCCCAAAAATTATTTTTATCAAGAAATTACATTTTTCTTATGATTTCATGTATTTTTCCCTCAAAATTATATTTTTTTCCCATTATTCTAATTTTCTCCAATAAATAACTCAAAATTAGAAAAAATTGAGAAAAATTCATATATTTTCACTAAAATTTCAAAAAATTCATACATTAGACTTAATAATTTTTGTACATCAAATTATGGGTCGTCACATTCCTCCTCCAATTATGCCCACTTAATCACTTTTTTTTTCCAAAGGATAGACCTAGGAGGGGACGTCTTCCAGCCATACCTTAAAAGGAAAGAAAAAAAAAGTAATATAAATTAAATGCAAATCTAGTTAAACCTGGGAGCAGTGTAGATAATTGAGCATAAACTAAATCTCCTCCCTTACCCCTTCTTCCCTAACAAAAAAAAATAAATAAATAAAAAATAAAGAAAGAAAAAAGAAAGAAAGAGATAGAGAGAGAGAGAGAGAGAGAGAGAGATGACCCAGAATATATCTTTATTACCTTCTCTTTCTTATTCTTCTACTCAACCTTGCTTTACATTTTCAAAAGTGTCCTTGTTCACCAAAAATTGTTTTAATAATCTTATCTAATTATTTATTACTAACTACTAAATCAATAATTTCTAATTAATAATTTCAACTTTGATTTACTAGTCATACATCGATACTTACTGAATTTTTCAGAATTCAACAATACTGTCTCATAACATGAAAACTGGTCTCTCCATTTTGGGCTTAGTCAGATTAACATTTTAGACATTTCTACAGGATGAGTGTGAAACTATGACTTAATGTTGATTAGGCACAGAACAGAAAAGGACTTGCCACTTGCCAGATTTATGATCGTCCGGACCGATTGGCTCAAATAATAAGGGACCCAGTTGAATCCCCTGTGTTAGCAAGCCTTACACCCGAGAATAGCATTTAAAATCTCTACAAAATAACAACTAAAAATATATATAATGATATGATTTAAACAAAAAAAATCTCTTGCCGTTTCTCCTTTGTGATGCTTTATTTTTCCAACTCCTCGAGGTCTCACCAACTCACCTACCTACCCATCTAAGGAGAGCTAGCTTACTGAATGGATGGACCAAGCCAGCAAAGGAATTAAAGAAAAGGAGAATCAAACTTAACTTCTATAGATTATTGATGTTCGTGAAGATAATTATTTTAATTCGCATTATGAAGCCTCTAATATTATATACCTCTTAGATTAGGTTGCTTTCTGAATTATAGGTTCAGAGGTTTCTCTTTGGAAGAGACCAAAATTCTGTCCAAATTTTGATGTCAATATTTGCATCCTCTCTTCTTCTTCTTCTATTTGTTTTGTTTTTATTGATATTGCGTTGTCTCTTCTTCTCTTTCTTCTCTCTCTCTCTCTCTCTCTCCAAAAGTTGTATGTTCTCTATCCATGTAATTGATATCTGTTTGTTCTAGACCCACAAACAAGATAATTAGGAGATATGTGAGGAAAAATGTTAAACAGTCACTCATTTTTTTTAAGCAATAAGTCATTGAAAAGCATATTCCCTTTTGTATTGTAGCAAATCTATGTTAATGTACAAGATGATGTAAACTGAAGATATTTATATTTTGGATATTAGTATAGCACATTACTCTTATTTTAATCTATTTTTCTACCAATTAAGTGTGTAAGTAAGAAGTCATAAAATTAATTGTCTCATTTTTATTTATTTTTAGTTACTAATAATGATTGAGTACATCATATGTAGATAAAAATTATTTTAAAAGTAAGTTTTCAATCTAAAATATATATATATATATATATATATATGTGTGTGTGTGTGTGTGTGTGTGTGTGTGTGTGCCGGTGCCCTTAAAACTGAATAACATATTATGCTGAAAAGGATGGTCATCATCAACACATAAAAAAAAAAAGTTAAATCAATGAGTAATAGATATATAAATAAATAAATTCATAATTTAGAAGCAGTGCTTTTCTTATAACGAAGATCAAAAGAAAATGTTCTTTTGGATTGGGACGGAGAGTTCATTAAGAGAAAGGACCCTCAGGGAAGAAGGATCGTTTAAGAAGACAACAAGTGTTACCCAATTAGGGTTTGAGAGTTCTTTTGAGATGAAGTTTATTTTCCTTCACTGAGTAAGCGATTCAGTTTTCTTTCATGATCATGTCTCCAAATATTATTTTTTGTTTTGATGAAACCTTTTCGTATGGTGGTGTTGCTTTATATTGGGAGAGAAAAATGGTTAGAGATGAGTATGTTCTCATTATTTTTTTTTTCTTAAGAAAATGAGATAAGGGAGTGAATTTGAGTGCATATAAGTTTTCGTATTGGGTGTATTTAGCTGGTGATGAAATAAAAAATTTTCTGGAGATATTATGATTTTCTTGAAAAAAATCTCTCATGTTTAGTTAACTAATTAAAATATGCTCGGCTTGGAGGTGAGGAAATCAAACTTTCTCATGAAAAAAATTGTAGACTAATTTCAAGAATAACTACCTATAACCGATTTTCATCAATAATTTTTATATTCAAACAAAAATTTTAAAAAAAATCAAAAGATTTGTCTCAAAAAAATTCTTAAGAAAATAAAACTTAAAAAAAAAAGGTTTCTTAGCTACCAAATTCACACCAAGTTAATTTGGCATCCCCAAACTCTCAAAACTTTTGACCATTTTGCTATGAAGGAAATCATTCTAAGGGCTTTAGCCCTATCTTGTGAGGTTTAGTTTACCAAGTGGCCAACTATATTTTTTAAGATGTCATCAAAATAAGAGCATTTCATAGAGATCGACCCTTGGTTACTAAAATTGATCAAATATTGGGAGGTGTACAAAAGGTGGAAGTTCTTAGTCATGTTGATACTTCAGAGAAATTTAAATTTATAAATTTGAGTTAAAATTCTAAATAGAGTGGATTTGGTTTCAATAGGAAAGGCTTTAGAAATTTTGTAGTACAGCCAATTGCGTCATGTGTACAAGTAGATAATGGGGAATAATTTAAAGCTCCTAATTCACCTACAAAACGTCTCAATCAACCAATGAAATTCTAGGAGATCAAAAATTGGAAATTGCATTGAAGGGTCATCAAGGAGAAAAAACGCAGCAAACTCCTACAAGTAATAGCAATTTAGGTGGGGATGGAAAAGAAAATTTCTGAAGTCCCAACTATTTTTGGCCATATTCAAGACAGGCAATGATGGAATAACTAATATAATGGTGATAAAGACTATTTGAATGTTAAATTCTAGGTGATTCAACCCACTTACAGTCTATTGTGTATTAATTTTCTACTTAATTTTGAAAACTTAATTTTGTCTTTTTGAAAATTGGTTAGAAATTCAAAACAGATTACATCTATTACTATTATATAAACCCTCATTAGAAAGTGTAAGAGCCGTGTCTATAAGAATTTGAAATTTTTGTGAGACACTTTTATGTGAAATAATTTAAATAAATTTTATTATAGGTTATAAAATATTTACATTCTCTTACAATAGATTGATTTTCATCATCCATTAACATCGGTGATATAATGAACTACATTATATCTATGCATTATTGCTTGTAGATTTGTTTACATTCATTTCAATAATTAATTATGTGGATATGTGCGCTTGTTTATTTTATTTTCGCTTCTTATGCACAACATTGAATGAGGTTCCTATAATGAAGTGTATTCTAATTCTTTCTTGCTTGTTTTAGACCTGTCAACTAATTAATAATGGTAATATGGCTTAGATTAAAATTAGAAGTGATGGAGACATATTTTATTCTTGTCTTTTCATGGTCGTAATTTTGGTCATTTTTTTAAGAAGTTAAGAATTTTTTGAATAATTTGTATATGAGGCATTGATAGATGTGACCTGCTTTTGTCATGGATATAAACCTTTTTTTTTAACAAAAAATACTAAAAAAAGAATTTTTTTAAAAGCCAAATAATGAACAAAGAATTCTCCGCTAATGCTAATTTAACAAATATATTTAAGGAAAATAAGGCAGACTTATCAATTAAACAATATATTTAATGTCATTTTATAACCTAGACTAAAAGTTCAATATTTAATAAACCTCTTAGATCTTTGCTATTTGTGTTAGCTATTTATAAATTAGCATTTCTTATTTGTAATAATGATTTGCATGTGGGTTCTGACCTACATTGCAAAGTGCGAAAGTTCCCGGGAAATAAAGTAAGATCCCAGAGATGTCGCCATCGTGTCATTTATAAATTTTTTTTTTCATCCAAAATAATATCTCACTTCTAGAACCAAACCCTTTTCTTCTTCTTCTTCTCCTTCTTTATATTTTATCAGTGTTGTGTTGTTGGTTTAAATCATCTGATAGACTTGGTTTGAGATAGAGCTTTGAAATTACCATGTCGACTTCCGTCTCCAACACTAACTCAGGTATGCCTGTCTGAATGAGTCCATGAGAAATTATCACGTGTGTTATCTGCGCATAAAACCCTAAACCCCAAAACTTGATTTTCTTCCTATTGGCTCAACAGCTTCGGCAACCGTGCTCGCCGGAATGCCCTCCAGTTTTTCTTTTCTTTTCTTTTCTTTTCTCCTGCAGATGAATCGGTCTTATGGTTTTCTCATTAAAAGATATTTTACACATATATGTTTCAATATCTCAGGGAATAGAAAATATGGCAGTTCTAACTATGGAAGTTTCATAAAGAAGGCTTGGACATATGTTTCCTTGCGTGTGAGGCGAGGATTCAACCGAGTTCGCCCAGATTTGGAGGTGAAGCTAACAGAAACTGGGCTTAACCTCTCCATGTCGTCTTGATCTTTTTATTTTTTATTTTTTATTTTTGAGTTGTTCTTTAAGGTTTGGTTGATCAATCTAGCCTTCCGATGTCTTCTTCGTTTTGATGTTTTTTTAATTAAATTATTGTGGAAGCTTTTCTTGATCATTCTAGCGGATTGAGGCGACAGATTAACAGAAACAGTGTTCTCTCTTCTTCTGCTTCCATGTCTTCTTCTTCTTCTTCTTCTTCTTCTTCTTCTTCTTCTTCTTCTTCTTCTTCTTCTTCTTCACTTTCTTTTTCTTAATCTTTTTTAATTAATTTTTTGAATAGCTTTCTGGTGAACCTACCCACCGGAGGTAACAGAAACAGTGTTCTCTTTTAGATCCTCATATTCAACGTAAACTGAAATCGCTGAATTTTCAAAAAACAACTTCCTTTCTCCTCCTCGGAATGGCTTAACCCTCCGTGTCCTCTTTTCGTGGTCCTTTTACTAGTTTTTTGAAAGGTTTTCTTTATTAATATGGCCGCCGGAGTTAGCATAAACTACCCTTCACCCTTCAGCGTCTTATTCTTCTTGTTCCTTTTTTTTTTTTTAAAACTTTTTGGAAGGTTTTCATTATCAATCCAGCCGCCGGCTGTCCTCGTAACTAATCTAACGTCGGCTGATTCTATTTTTAATTGGTATAAATAGGTTAAACAATCTGAGATTGCTGAATCTCATGGAAATGACGAAGCCGCAGAAATGGAACTGTCGGAGATTAGTATTGCA
>JAJIYU010006305.1:0-20849 GCA_030144865.1 Tinospora cordifolia
GATTTCCTATGTGTACCCTATACTTGCGAGTTCCATTTCAGTTTAACACTTAAATCTAGTGTTTTGGACACCCAAAAATCATTCAACATTAAAACCCACTAAGGAATGGTTATTTACATTGTTTATTTGCCAAAACTCCTTGATTAAGCCTCAAAATGGGATTCTGTTTCAATGAAATCAATCCCTTCCTTTCTATAACCACACAACCATTCTAAATCCATCACACTAGTGTCCAAACACACATACAAGGGAATAAACAACAGCTTATCCCGTTTGGCTTGATTTCTAGCTACCAAACCCACAACACAAAGTTCATAAACAGATCTTCATCACTTTGATTCACTAACCATTAGTAGCTACTCATGTATGAGATTTAATCTTAAAGGAAACCCAAAGAAAATCAAGAAACTCACCTTCAAATCGTGCCTTGTCGCTCCTCTCCAAATCCCAAGTCGTTTCAGTGCAAAATGAGAAAATCAGAGCTTGAAACATTTATATAGCTTACACACGAATTGCAGTCGGCATCAGACGGACCTCGGTCCTTAGAAAAATTTCTTTTCATGGACCTCGGTCTTCACTTTATGGACCTCGGTCATCCCTTTATGGACGGCGGTTAGCACTTTACGGACCGTGATCACCATGTGACCTAGTTTTTCTTATCGAAGATATTTCCACTGATGACTGCGGTCTTCTTATAAGGACCACGGTCTACAGTGTTTTCTTTTCCTTTTTTCCAAATTCTTCTCACCACGGACCGTGGTCGGCAGTGTGATGTCTTGTTTTTTAACGCTTTTTTTTCACATGTTTCTAACTATCCGAATGTTCTAATTTATTTTATCTTGATTAAATAACATACAATGATCATTAAAAACAAGTTTCCAATCATTTTCATATTTATTTAGAATTTTCAAAAATTCATATTGACGTGGATGCATTATAAGACCTAGGGTGATTACAATCTACCCCCCTTAAAAGAAATTTCATCCTCGAAATTTAAATGAAAAGTACCTGAGCAATGTGTCCAATCAATCTGTCCTGATGAAGAGATCTGGGTATTTCTTCTGCATCTCACTCTTAAGCTCCTAGGTCGCTTCTTCCAGGTTATGATGCCTCCACAGGACTTTGACTAAATGAATGCCTTTAGTCCTGAGACTTTGCACCTTACGATCAAGGATCTGCACTACTGGCTCTTCGTAAGTAGCATCATCTCGAAGTACGATCTCGTCCAGATGCAAATCATGAGATGGGTCTGGTTCGTACTTCCAGAGCATCGAAACGTGGAACACATTATGTACCGAGGACAATCTATTCGGCAAATCCAGCTCATAAGCGCATGCACCAACCCGTGTAATGATCTCAAACGGACCAGTGTACCGTGGTGCTAGCTTCCCCTTCACTCCAAACTGTCTGATTCCCTTATGTGGGCTGGTCTTCAAAAATACCTAATCACCAGTCTGGAACTCTAGAGGTCTTCTCCTCCTGTCAGCATAGCTTTTCTGCCTGCTCTGTGCTATAGCTAGTCTCTTCTGGATTTGCTTCACCTGTTAGTTCATTTCCTCAATCAACTCGGGTTGGGTCCAGTGAGTACCTGGTCTTCAAACTCTGCCCAACAGGATGGTGGTCTATAGGGTCTGGTGTACAGTGCCTCATATGGAGCCATCTTGATGCTTGCCTGATAACTGTTATTATATGCAAACTCGGCAAGATGTAGATGCTTACTCCAATTTCCTCTGAAGTCTAGGGCACATGCTCTCAGCATATCCTCCAATATTTGTATGACCCTCTCTGACTGCCCATCTGTCTGTGGGTGAAAGGCTGTGCTCATGGTCAATCTGCTGCCCAATTCCTTCTGTAGACTCTGCCAGAATTGAGACGTGAATCTGGAGTCTCTGTCTGACACTATGGTACTAGGAACACCATGCAATCGCACAATCTCTCGCACATAAAGCTCTCCCAGCTTACTCACTGCATCAGTAGACCGAATAGGTAGAAAATGTGCCACCTTAGTCAGTCAGTCTACTATGACCCAAATGGTGTCTTCCCCCTTATGACTTCTCGGCAAGCCGCTAACAAAATCCATCGCTATGCTGTCCCACTTCCATTCAGGAATCGAAAGTGGCTATAATAAACCTGATGGTTTCCTGTGCTCAGCCTTGACTTGCTAACAAGTAAGACACCGGGAGACATATCTGGCAATGTCCCTCTTCACGCCTCTCTACCAGAAAGTTTTCTTCAAGTTCTGGTACATCTTGTCGCCCCCTGGATACATAGTGTACTTACTCAAGTGTGCCTCATCCATTAGGGTTCCTTTGGCCTGTCCAGAACTTGAAACACATAATTAGTTCCTTAATCTCAGCGCACCCTCTGTGTCAAGGTGAAAATCATTGTGCTTGCCCTCCTTGACGCCCTCTATCAGCTCTATAATCCATACGTCAAATTTCTGCTCATCTCTGATCTGGCGTAAGATGTCTAGTTGGCAAGTCACTGCATACAGATATGCTCGTGTATCATTTGTAGCTACACCCAGATTCTAGTCACTAATCAGCTGATACATCTAACCCACTTCATCCCTCCTGTTCAACTTCCTACTAAGAGCATCAGCAACTACATTCAACCTGTCGGGATGGTAGTGCAACTGAAAATCATAGTCGCTAAGGAACTCAATCCACCTTCTCTACCAAAGGTTCAGTTCCTTTTGAGTGTATATGTAACTGAGGCTCTTATGGTCTGAGTAGAGATCAAAACTCTCACCATATAGATAGCGCCTCCATATCTTCAATGTAAACACAATCGCTACAAGCTTGAGATCGTGCGTAGGATAATTCAGCTCATGTGGCTTCAGCTGCCGTGAAGCATAAGCTACTGGCTGTCCTTGCTGCATCAGTACTGCACCCAATCCGCTAAGGGATGCATCAGTGCACAAAGTATACCTCACACCAAGGATAGTGTGATGAGTACTGGTGTTGTAGTCCACCTCTGCTTAAGCTCCTGAAAGGACTGCTCACACTGCTCGCTCCAAATGAATTTCTCGTCCTTTCTAGTTAGCATAGTCATTGGACCCGCCAATTTCGAGAAGTCTTTAATAAACCTACGGTAGTACCCAGCCAACCCAAGAAAACTCCTGATCTCTGTCACTGTATTGGGTTGCTGTCAGTCGGATACTGCTTGCACCTTCTCCGAGTCTATTGCTATTCCCTGTGTTGAGACCACGTGGCCAAGAAACTTGACCTACTTCATCCAGAAATCACACTTGCTAAACTTGGCATATAATTTATGTTGCCTCAGTGTTTCCATAACAATCCGCAAGTGTTGTATGTGCTCAGTCTGTGACTGGGAATATACTAGAATGTCATCAACAAATACTACCACAAAGTGGTCAAGAAAACGACTGAATATTCTATTCATCAGGTCTATAAACGCGGCTGGAGCATTAGTCAAACCAAATGGCATGACCGTGAACTCAAAGTGGCCATACCGCATCTTGAAGGCTATCTTCTATATGTCAGACTCCCGGATCCTCAGCTGATGATACCCTAACCTCCGATCTATCTTGGAAAAGTACTATGCTCCACTGAGCTGATCAAAGAGGTCATCAATCCGTGGTAAAGGGTATTTGTTCTTAATAGTAACACTGTTCAGCTTCCGGTAGTTTATGCATAGCCTCATGGAACCGTCTTTCTTCCTCACAAATAGGACTGGAGCTCCCCATGGCGACTCATTCTGTCTGATGAATCCCTTTGCCATGAGCTCATCCAACTGAATCTTCAACTCTATCAACTCCACAGGTGCCATCCTATATGGTGGAATAGCGATGGGATTAGTGCCGAGATGCAACTCAATCTTAAACTCTACCTGTCTGTGAGGTGGAAGTCCAGGTAGATCCTCTGGGAATATATCTATGTAATCGTGTATCACAGGAATATTGTGAATATCTACGGTACCCTCTACATCCTCATCCGATAGCTGCCTAAAGTCACCCTTTTGCTAAATGACATACAATAAGGCAAGTGTAGGACTCCTAGGCAGTCTCCGAATATCCCCATCAATCCTTAAGGTCTCTCCTGATGGCAACCGTATAGTGACTCTCCTCCTCTGGCAATCAATTTGTGCCTGATATTGGGTCAACTAGTACGTTCCCAATATCACGTCGTAGCCACTGAAATGAAGTAAGCAGAGATCAAAGGGAATCAACTAGTCTCCATATCTGAACTCAACTCCATAATACTTCCTGGAGCTCACTGTCTCGCCTATTGGCGTGGCAACATCCAATGGTACTACCAATGGACTCGTGACAAGTCTCAATTTACTCACCAAATCCTCTGAAATAAAGGACCATGTGGCACCAGAATCAAACAAGACATGCACAGCAACACCAAACAACAAAAACATACCATAAACTGCAGGAGTCAGGGCTATCTAGGCCTCTGCTGCATACAGTCAGCTTGCTCTCTCTGTCTCGTCTGGGACCGTGTCTGCCTCTGCTGCGGCTGACTACTCTATCCCTGCCCTGACTATTGCTGTACTGGTGTTGGAGCTCTGGTAGGGCAATCTCTAGCCATATGTCCCTGCTGGCCACACAAGAAGCACAATCCTAACTTCCTTGCCTGCTCCCTCTGCTTGGTGCTAATCTGACCTGATCCGGTCCGCTACTGCTGCCCTGAAGTCTGGGCCTAACCACTAGCAGTAGGTGCTCTAGATGGTCGTCGTCGCTCTCTCCTCTGCTGCGGGGCTCCAGATGTCTGACCTAAATACAGTCTCTTCTGTCTACTCTTGAGCGACTGCCCAAACTCTATGTCTCTCTCCACATGCTGGGCCTTTACAACCGCCTCTCTGAAGCTAGTTAGTCTCAAAGGCGTGATCATTTTCCTAATCTCCATCTTCAAACCCTCTATAAACTTCTCCGTCTTCAGTAACTCATCTACCACCATCTCTGGGCAGAATCTCGACAACTTTGTAAACCTGTGCTCATACTTTGTCACAGTCAATGTCGTCTGCGTTAGCCTAATAAAATCTAATCGCATCTAAGACTTCCGTGCTGACGAGAAGAAAGTGTCATAAAACAATGTCTGGACTCATCCCAGGTCATCACTGTCTCATCAATTGTCAGATCTGCCACTATCATCTTCCACCAGTGGTAGGCTGGTCCCACCATCTGATGTACTGCCAAAGCTACTCTCCTCGGTCCAGTCACTCCTAGCAGCGTCAGATGCTTATCCATCTCTATGAACCATTTATCTGCTGCAATAGGATTTGCCTGTCCCTCAAACTGGCTAGGACGCAGCTTCTAAAACTCTATAGCTAGGTCCTTCTGCTCTTTATCATAACTGGCGGACTTGCTAGCCGCCTGTGCTGGACTCTCAAGGGGTACTGTCACTGGAATCGCTGCCTCATCAGGTACAGACGCTGGTGTAGACGTTTGTGCGGGTACTGGAGGCCGTATGGGAGGCTGAGAAGACTCTGTCAGGTATCGACTCACCATGGCCCTGTCCACTGCCCTATCCACCGCTCTCTGTATCATATCTACGAGAGCCTCTGGGGATACCGTAATGGCAAGTATAAGAAATAACAAAACCATAAAACAACCTAAAAGGGATAGGTTGGAAAAGATCACGCGTACTGCACACCTCTCCCCTTATCCACATCGGACTAATCTAAAATGATAAGATGTGTGAGCTCGACATCCATTTGAGCCCAATGATTAGCAACAAATATATCTACTTAAATCTACCATTCTATATGCAATGCAACAAGCAACATTTCAAGCATTCAAATAAAATGCAACAATAAATAGCATGTAAAATCATTCATATAAAAATGCAGCAGCATAATATGCTATGAAGTATGCCATGATTCAAGGGTTCAGTATCTAAACTCGGCACACTTCTTTCACAATATCCTCTAGTCATACTACCATTTCGGACGGACGTGGCCATCTTTCAGGCCATACTGTAATATCAATCAACGATCGTGGACCACCGACCAGGACTTACTGTCATATCTCGATGATCATGGCCCACCTACATGGTGGTACAGTCGCCACCCCCGAACCACTAGAGTGTGCCATTCACCACTCTAAATATATCCATATAGTGTACTAACGTACCACTCTTCTCTCAAGATTATCACGATCTAATGTTCACACCTTGAAACCTTTCATAACTAGGCCAGGTTAGCACATCTGAAGACTCGTCGATCAGTCTTATCTCAGAGCTATCATGATCAAATATCTGCACCTCAGAACTTCTCTTCATTAGGTCAGGTTAGCACATCTGAAGATCTGTCGTTCAAATCTATCTCAGAGCTGTTACAATCCAATGTCCGCATGTCAAAACCTCTCATCCTGAGGCCAGGTCGACACATCTGAAGATTTATCAATCAACTCTATCTTGGAACCATCACGATCCAATGTCCGCACCTCAAAACACCGTATCTTGAGGCCAAGTCGGCACATCTAAAGATCTATACTCGTATCTTAGGCCTCGTCTTACTTAGAGTGGCATAGTGGCCAACGTTGGTGACTCGATGTTGTCCCACATTTTGGCACCTCACCCATCCAATGGGCTAACTGGGTAGTGGATTTTGTTTTTGGGGAGACGTGAACACGAGTTCCCCAAGAGGCATCGTCTCAATGCAATATGTAATGCATGTGACACACAATTATGCAACAACCAAAAGTAGAATAAACGATTAAATGATTAAATAAATACATCAAATTAATACTCACAGACTAGATCGACTGCTAACACTCTCCTAGTCGTTAGTCACATGTCTCGATATCAAGCCCAAATACTAAAATCTCACACTTTTATTTTAACACATGTTACATTTTTGGTATACATTACGCAACGTCTTCAAAAATTTGTTGTAATATACAATACATAGAAAAAATTAATTATTTCCTATGTTACACATTTTTCTCATATGAAGTAATCCATAATACTATACAACATTAATTATAGATAATGTTATATTTATAACATTACATAATCAATTATATAACATTATATATATATATATATATATATATATAATGTATTTTTTACTCCCAAAAAAATATACCTTAATTTTAGGTCATACAATAGATTAATATTTTTATTAAAAATATATTATAAAAATTATAATTCATAACTTGCAGAACTATTTTAGTATTAAAACGAGGTGAAAATAATTTACTGAAAATGACAAATTTCTATCATAGGGGTGGTTTTTTCCCTCCTTTCCTTCCTTTTCTTTCTTTTTTCTTCCTTCCATCTCGGTTTCACCAAATTTTTCTTTCCTGCCCCCAGATTGGTAAGGACGAGAGAATGGTGAGTTTGAGAGGGAATTGTGAAGGAGTATCTATAGGCATTTAATCATGTGGGTCCACCAACAAATCTAGCTTATTCTCTTCTATCACTTCTAGTCCACGTATGGCATTATCTCTTTTTTTTTTTTTCTTTTTTTTTTCTTTTCCACGAAAATGAAGTCTTTTATCCTCAACACATCATCATCTTTATTCATATTATTTATTTATTTAGTTTTTTTTTTCCAACCACTCATCTGATCATATATATATATATATATATACATATACATAGTTATCTCTTAACATTTATTTATATCCACCTAATTCTTTTTTTTTTTTTACTTACCCATCCACTTAATAAATAATATCTCTTGTACATTTATTTTTGGTTTGACTTATCCATCATACCTTTTTATTTATGCATTTTATTATTATTATTATTATTATTATTATTATTTTGTGTATGTGTCCATTTATATATATATATATACACACACGCACACCTATGGTAATTAATTCATTTCATTCATCATTTTCATTCATTTCATTTTTTACTTAGTTAAATAATTATTATCATTATTTATTTATTTTATTTCTCATTTAATATATATTTATTTATGCAATTCTCGTAAAATTATGTATTTTTATTTATAAATCATTAATTAATACATAAAAATAGATGTCAAACCCGTCGACTCATTGTTCAAAAATAGGGGTCATTACAGTCTCCCCTCCTTTGAACAAATTTCGTCCCCAAAATTTACTAAAATAATAAAAATTAAGAAGCAACTCTCATAAACTCATGGAAGTGACTTGCCATGTAGTCCTCTTGCTCCCAAGTGTTTTGCTCGGCACTGTGAAACTGCCAACATACACGTACCATAAATATCTTCTTGTTGTATAGTTTCTTCGTGGCCAGATCAATGATAGCTATCAGAGCCTCATCGTATGAATAATCTTCTCGCAACTCAACATGTCAAGTGCGAGGGATCAGGGTAGTAATTCCTCAACATTGACACATGAAACATGGTATGTACTCCCACTAGCTGACGTGGTAATGTCAATTAGTAAGCCACAAGACTATCCTCTCAAGGATATTGAAAGACCCAATATATCTTGGAGCGAGTTTCCTTGAAATACCAAAATGAGTCTGCCCCTTCTGAGGAAAAATCCAAAGCAACACATGATCACCAACATCAAACTCAAGGATTTTCCTCCGGTTATTCGCATAACTCTTCTGTCAATCCTAAGCTGCCTTTGTCTTCTAATGGATTTGCTTAATCTTACTAGTTTGTTCTTGTACAAAGGTAGGGACAAAAATTGTTGTGTCACCAACCTTGATTCAACTAGCTGGTGATTGGCCAGGTCGACCTTATAATGCCTTAATTGGTGCCATGCTAATACTCGCTTGGTAGCTGTTAATAAATGCAAACTAACACAACACCAAATGATCTTCCCAGCTACCACCAAAATCAAGAACACATGCTCTGAGCATAACCTCCAAAATCTGGATCACTCTTTCTGACTGACCATCAGTTTGTGGATGGAAGGCTGTGCTTAAGTTTACTCTAGTCCCCAACTGATTTTGCAAGCTTTATCAAAAAATGGGATGTAAACTGAGCATCTTTATCAGACACAATGGATACTAGGATCCTGTGCAATCTCACAACCTCGCGAATGTACAATCAACTTAGCCTCTCAAGAAAATCTCTAGTGTGAATTGGAAGGAAATGGGCAGACTTAGTCAGTCTACCTACAATGACCCAAATAACATCATGTCTTCGCTGAGGCAGGGTAACCCCATCACAAAGTCCATGGTAATATGTTCCCATTTCTACTTTGGAATAGCCAAGGGTTGTTGTAAACCATCGGGTATTTGGTGCTCAGCCCTAACTTGCTGGCACGTGTCACATCTCTGCACAAAGGTTGCAATATATTGTTTTATCTCTAGCCATCAATAAATACCTCAAGCATCCAGATACATCATATTGGTGCCTGGATGAACGGTATACCTTGAACAATGTAGCTCTACTAGTACTGCTTGTCTCAGGTGAGGGTCAGTTGGTACCCACAATCGTTTCCTGAACCTTAGTACACCATCAGTGTCAATCGACCACTCCACATGAGAAGTGTCATCCGCCCACTCCTGGAACATCACATAATCAATATAACGAGGCTACACCTCTATGATCTTAGCAAGCAGAATCGGCTGGGCTCTCATTTGTGTACTGACTTCGGTCTCGATCGAAGTCTTGTGGGGGCTCATCATGTCACAAAATCAATAATTCTTCATTCCTGAGACATATGTCTAGCCGTACAGGCAGTCTCGACATGTTTCCTACTAAGTGCATAAGCCACAACGTTAGCCTTCCCACGATGGTATTCGATACTAAAGTCATAATCCTTCAATAATTTCATCCACCTCCTCTACCTTATTTTAAGATCTTTCTGAGAAAACAGATACTTGAGGCTCTTGTGATCAGAATACAATATAAATTGTTCACCATAAAGATAATGCCACCAAATCTTGAGCGCAAAAGCAGTAGTTGCTATTCCTAGATCATAAATAGGGTCGTTCTTCTTATGAACCTTTAACTATCTAGAAGCATAGGCTATCACCTTGTCATTTGGCATCAACACACAACCAATGCCGGATCCCGATGCATCAGTATAAATCACCAACTCTTGACTTGGTTCTGGCAAAACAAGAACTGGTGTAGCTATCAACCTTTGTTTAAGCTCAAGAAAGGCATGCTCATAATTATCATTCTTTATAAAAGGTACATTCTTCTGGGTTAGCTTAGTCATCAGTGATGCGATGCAGGAGAAATTCTGTACAAATCTCCAAGGTAACCTGCTAAACGCAGAAAACTACGAATCTTAGTCGTTGTGTAACACCTTGAGGCCACAACTTGACGATATTGTCCCTACCTTAGACATGCCCAGTGTGCAGGGTTTTGTTCTTAGAGAGACTCGAACTCAAGCCCCCTAAAAGGCCTCACCGATTATACATACTCGTAAATGCACCTAGAGCCCAGGTAACACTCTGTTGCTAGGAGAATGTGGGATTATTACAATCCACCCCCTTGGGAGCAGCCCTGTCCTCAAGACTCACACCTCCATTGCTCACAAAGCGGCTCTAATACCATTTTTTCTGTGACTCATGATCTTTTTAGTTCTGTACTTGATGAAATAAAATCCAACGTCTATTCAGTGAAATTTAGGTGCAAAATGAAATTGGGCTCATTTCGGGGCTAAAATTGGCAGGTTTCTAAAAGTCTCATTTGGTGACCACCCTTAGGGATCCAAAAAAATTGAAAACAAAGTAAGGTAACATGAATCAATTAATTGAACAACATATCCAAAAATTAGAACAATTGGTTCAGATTAGGGTTTTCATTTGCCAAATGCCCTTCAAAAGGTCCAAATTAGAAAGAATTGGAATTTAGGATACTTCGGGGAATCGAAATAACCCGAAACAAAATGGGATGACATGAACTAACAAAATAAATAACATATCCAAAAAATTAGGACAATTGACCAAGATTTGGATTGAAACACCTATGAATTTTGTATGAATTTCAAATAAAATATTTCATTTGAATAATTTATAACATTTTCAGATATAAACTGTGTAAACACTAAAGTATGAAATAAATTAAATTAATTGAAAATCGTAGTGTCCGAGAATAAATAATAAACACACACACACACACACACACATATACATATATATACACACGGATATATGAATTTGATAAATACAAGTATATAAAATATTTGTTATGGTTGTAAAAAAATAATATTATATAATATGTGCATGAATAATATGTGTGTGTTATAATATCATATTATAAGATTATGTATATAGAAATATATACATAATAGAATGCAAGTGTAAATGTTTAACATTTTTATTTAATAAAAAAATGTGGTATGCTTATATTTATCTAATATAAGTTTAACATTATATATGAGTAAATTTATAATAGTATGATATAAATAATTGTATGTATAATAGTATAAAATTATAATAGTGTAAATTGTAACATTTATTTATAACATTGTATAATACATATATATATAACTATTTAAATAAATAAATAAATAATAATAATAATAATAATAATAATTACTATATTTATACTTTATGGAGTAATATATAACCTAAATATATTATATAACCTGAATATATATATAAGACGCACGGACGCACGAATTTGGCAAAATCACCGAATTCGCATGCGCCCGCGTCAAATGCGCGTTGCATGATTTTGGCAATTTTGTCAAGATTGTGCGGCTGTGATAAAAAGACTCTAAAAAAAAAGAAAGAAAAAACTGCAAATTAGAAAGAAAATTTCCAAAAATACACCAAAAAACCCTAAAACCCATGGTTGGAATTGGAGCTACCAAGACCCAATAAAAATAGCAAATTTCTATATGAAAAATGTCCAAAGTTACTAATTTTCACTTCCCTAAACTCTATATAAAGGACTTCTAGTGTTCGCGTTCTTTTCATCCCAAAGCAAGAGCATACTAGTCCCTCTTGACTCTCTCTAGGCTTCTTCTTGGCAATCCCTTAAGTTTTTGAGTAATCTTGAACTGTTCTTGAGTGTTCTTGAGTGTTTAGAAGTTTTAGAGTAATGAAACTCTGCCGGATTTTAGAGGCTTGCAGAAGAAATTTATTTTTAAGGTTGAAGTAACTTCTCAAAGCCCTATACTACTTATTTAGTTTAATACCATGTTCATGCATATTTAATTTCAGTTTGGTATGCATATTATGTTTGAATAATATATTTTATTTAATTTTTTTAAAATATATTTCAGATTTACATGGACATCAAGGAATCATATCATGATTAGATTATACATGTTTAGGTTTATTTTAAAACATGATGCATACTAAGTGTTTGTTTTCATGTTTTGAATGTTTATATGTTGAAATTATTTTTATTTATTTTTCTTGAGCATGATTTATTTATGATTTATGATTATGAGATTTAATGAAAAATGTTGAGATTATAAGAACTACGTGCTGTCACAGTAAACATGATGGTCACTGTGAGTGTTTTTTGCATGTGATTAGTTCACATAAGTAATGTGCCAAAGTACTTGGAATATAGGTTAGCCCCTAAGGCCAATGAAACTTGACAAAAAAATGTTTCTTTTCACTCAAGAGAGGTATTTTGATAAAGAACATCAAAGGCTTTAAAACCTTTTCAGTCAAATTTACAACTATAAACACAATGTTGTTTGAAACACCTAATGATTTATAAGTGTTTGAATTTGAATGTGTTACTAATGCTAAATTAGTAATTTAGTGGTTTGAAAAAGATTCACTGGGCTATGTGTTTATCCCTTCCTTTTATTTTTCAGGAAATTGAATTACATGAAGACCATGAATATTAGTTACATTTTTTTATTTAGAAAGTTTCAAATTTCTATGTAAGGGTATGTTGCCCAAGTTTTGAATTTTTTGCAGTAATAGTTTTTCTTAAAGATCGAATTATGTACTCAATTTTATTCAATTAATAGAGTTTATTAATTGCTTTTATTTCTTATATTATTGTCTTATTAAATTCCTAAATTTGAGTTATGTACTCTTAAATACTATTAATGTATGAAATAATTAAAATTGAAAGTCAAGTTATGCACTTGTAAAGTAACACTGGTCCAGCCGGTCTTGTGGTACAGTCCAAAATTGAAAGTCTCGAGGGTTGGGGTGTTACAAGTATAGTATTAGAGCTTAGGCCTAAGATGCCTTGGGTTAAAAATAGAAAGTTAAGCCTGAACATGTGTTGATTAGGCTAGAAATACAAAGTTAAACATTAGTTGCTTGACAAGAATTAGAAACTTAAATTAAGGTTTCACAATAAGTTGAATTGAAATTTTAATGCCCTACCTTCTATTTTTGAAAATTAAAAATTATTTTAGAAAGTGTTTTTAAAAAAGGAAAGATATGATTTGAAATGTTTTGTTTGGATACAAAGACTACAAGTTGAGCTGATAGTGGCCAAGCCTTGTCCCGAGTAAAGCTAAACATCGAAAAGAAGGTGGGTTATCCCACCCTAGAAAACGCGATTGCTAAGCAGACTTTGGTCTCACTACCCGATCTGGAGGTTGTCCCACCAGCTTGTACGAGTGGTCTGAGTTAAAGAACACCCTTATTTTCTATATAAAGAAAATTAAAAGGTAAAAATATTAGGGCAAGAAATTGATTAGAAGTCAAAAAAGATGCCAAAGGTGGTATCTTAACTAGATAGAGGTTGTACATCAACCAAATTGAACCCTAGGTCTAGATAGAAGACCCTAGGTAGAAATATGGTGTAGTCATGGGTGGCATAGTGGATCAAAAACATAAAACTTGAAGACATAGGCTAGAGACTGAAACTTGTGTGAAAACAGAAAATTGTTTGATTAGGACAAAGGAGCGAGAAACTTCTATATCTTTCGGTTTCTATGTAGTACAATGCATAGGAATTTTGAGTTATGAAAGAAGCCTAGACACGAGGAATGATGGAACATGTGTGGTGAATGATCGGTAACTCTAGCAGAATGGGTTTCTCTATGCTCGCTCGTATGGGACGGTGGAGTATAGTGGGCTTCAAACCTTAGTTATCGAGCAATTTGCAAAATTGTTTGGGTGTGACTCTTTTCTAGGTGAAAGCCCAAGTGGAATGGGTAGAGTGGTATGAAACACTTGAACTTGAAAGCTTAGGTGAAAGCTTGGAACCTTACTGTGCTAGCTTGATTGTATGATATGTATGTTTTACTGTTTATTTACTTTGAGACCAAATCCTATACCCATCCATGAAAAGAACCTAGAAGAAGAACCTTTAGGCCACTGAACAAGTCGAGAACCTAGAGATATGAATCTAGAGTCATGATAGTATGAACATTTGATGAGACCAATACTGACAAGGTGTTAAATTTATAGACAATGGCTAGAACAAGAAGGTACACTACTCGATCCACCACCTCTAATAAAACCAAGTCACAGGAACAGGAACTGCTTGCTGGAATGGAGGCATAGATGGAAGCCATGATGAATGAATTGTCGCAGAGGGTGCTAGATGACTATTGATGGTACTTCTACAGATAATCCCTCATGTGGCACCATAGCCTCAAGTACATGAACCTATCCAGGTTCAACAACCAACTCTTATGGACCAAGATCCCAAACATCAAAGGGCTCAGGAAGGATTGGAGGATGAGAAACAGAGGAAGATGCTGATAGAGCTACAGAAGCTCTATCATCTTTCATTTGATGGTACTATAGATTGCATTTTGGCAGACCAATGGTACCAAGAGATGGACGAAATTCTCAATGTACTGAAGGTAACTAGGTCAAGACGGGTGGTACTAGCCACGCACCACTTCAAAGGACCAACCAAAAGTTGGTGGTGAATGATGAGAATGGACCCTAATACAAATATTGATGTTATGAGCTGAGAGAATTTTACAGAGATCTTTTATGAAGTTTTTTTTTCAAAAGTGACCTCGAGCGAGCTACAAGAGGACTTTGTTCGATTGAATTAGAGGGACATAACCGCAGCTGAATATGAGAAGAAGTTCATTGAATTGGTCAAATTCTCACCATATCTGATCAAGGAAGAGAAAAAGAAGGTCAATCGATTCACACAAGGTCTCAAGATGGAGATCCGAAAGATAGTGAAGACTTCGGACCTAAAAACTTACAAGGACATTGTGGAAAAGGCTCTAAATTTGGAACAAGAACTCAACTTGGAAAAATGGTTAAGGGAAAAGAATAAGAGGCCCGGGAATGAAAATAATCAAGGGGCTCAAAAGAAAAATAGGAATGGTGGGAATGTACCAAAGAGATAGGGACTAAATAAAGATGAGTTAAGGGAGCAAGCAAAGATACAAGGGTTATGCTACGTGTAAAAGCAGAGATGCCATATAGTAAGAAATTGCCCGACTACACCAGGCTCCCCAGCAACACTAGAACAGTCAGGAAGGAGGTTAGAACAGTTGTCCTCAAGTCAAGCAACAACAACAGAACGCCAATCATGGGCACAACCAGGGCTGTAGTCAGAACTAGGCTAAAATGTTTGCTGTTGAAATTCAAGAAGAGCCAGTCCCTACAGTAAAAGGTACATTCCTGTTATTCAATGTTTCTGTGAAACTATTGTTTAACTCGGGTGCCTCAAAATCATTTATTTTCAAGAAATTAGTTGATAAGTTACAACTTGTGACAAAAACACTACCCATAACTTTGAATGTGTCCACACCAATAGGGACCACTATGACTTCAAAAAGAATGTGTAGTTGTGACATAAGGTTGGGGATTGTTAGTTGCATAGCAAACTAACATTAGAATAGGCAAAATGATGCATTTTATAGGAAATAAGAGAAAATATAAGTAAAGAATTGCATAATTAACAATAGTTGCATGTAGTTAGGGATTCACATTATTTAATGACTTTTAAGCTTTGTTTTCTATAGTTCTGATATTTTTCTATGAGAAAATGATGTATGGTAAAAGAATTTGCATGTATTGTAGGATACAGGTTGAAACACACAGAAGAATGCATCAGAAGAAGGCATAAAAGAGATGGAATCAAGAGCAAATACCAGAAGACCACGGTCCAAGAACGAAAGACCGCAGTAATAACAGAATAATAGAATCAGTCAATAATGCACTGGTTACTGCGGTCCGTAATTTGTAGATCCCAGCCACTAGAATGTGGTGTGCACAGAAACCTTACAGACCACAGTGGACAGAATGCAAGAAATCTGGGTTTTTGACATCAAAAGCATGGACTGCGGTCACTGACCGAGGTTACTCGATTTTATAGCAAGATTTTCGTATTTTTTAGGTTTTTTAATGCGTGACTATAAATAGAAGAGGGTAATTAGAGTCAAGAGGAGAAGAGATCGAAGAAGAAACACTGTGACGACTATTAGGGCATGAAAGACTAGGTTTTTATTGATTATTGAAGATTGTAAAAGAGATTTGAGTATGTATTGCTTCTTTGAATTTAATTTTATGATTTCCTTTGAATTCATGTCTAGCTAATCAATTTTATTGTCTAGGATGTGATGTCTAAAGCATGGTTTGTAATATCTAATTGTAGTTGCTGTGTTATAGATCTATTCTTTCTTGTGTAGACTTAAAGCCTTATGTCTACTGACCATAGATGTATTGAATTTAATCTTTTAGTCTATCTTGGGAGAGAAGCCTAAAAGATGGATATCACAATTTGGACCTAGACCAGTTGATTGATCGGGAGATTGTTGACCAATCTAGGGAGTTGCACAGGGATTGTTAGACTAAACACATAGATTGTTAAGTGAACGCCTCGGAAGAGGGTTTAACAAAACAAATCTAGTGAGTGTTGAAATACCTTGAGAAAGGATTTTAACCATTGATGTTATAACTCATAACTACAACGAAGATTTACAAACTACGCAACAGCATTCACCATCCTAGACATGTTTATCTATTGAATTCTTCAAACTTATTATTATCTTTGTTTAGATCAATTTCTAGTATTGAAATTAATTCAACCAAATCCAATCTAGTCTTGATAAAATCGTGATCATTAGTAACTCTAGTATTAGGAATCAACAACAACCCTTGTTCCCTGAGGACGATACCTAGTCTTACCGGTTATTACTAGTGCGATCCCGTACACTTGTGGGGTTATTAATAAGTTTTTGGCGCCGTTGCCGGGGAATAAACAGTGTTAGTGTTTTTAAAACCAGTAGAATTTGGTTTGGTTTTAGTCAAGACGATATCTTATTTTATTATTACATATTAATTGATTTATCTTATCATTACTCAAGAATACATTGAATACACTTGATCTGTTTGTGTTTGTGTGTTTCAGGCTTGTATAAGTGAACACCCTTGTGACACCTACGATCCAGATTTGCTAAAGACAATCAGTCAGATTCGGTTGGAGGCTCAAGAACGTGCATCAAACATGGCCAAAAGTGGTAGTTCAGGTGTTGGTAATAACGGGGAGGCACCATTGCGAGACTTCTTCAAACCCGTTTTGAACAACAACTACTCAGGAATAACAAGGACACCCGTTAATGCAAACACTTTTGAGTTGAAACCGTCCTTGATCACCATGGTGCAGCAACAACAGTTTGGAGGCTCAGTTGTCAAAGATCTAATGGTACATCTAAATTCATTCATGGAGATATGCGATACTGTAAAAATCCATGGAGTAACTGAAGATCAGCTTAGGTTGAGATTGTTTCCCTTTTCCTTAAGTGATAAAGCAAAAAGCTGGCTACAAATCTTGCTTCCGGGAAGTATCACAACTTGGGAAGAAATGGGTCAGAGGTTTCTACAAAAGTACTTCACACCAGCCAAAGTGCATCAACTGCGAGGGGAGATAAGTTCTTTCAAACAATCTGAGTTTGAATCTTTATATGAAGCTTGGGAAAGATTTAAAGACCTACTAAGGCGTTGCCCACAACATGGTTAACTACCTTGGCTTCAAATTCAGATGTTTTATAGTGGACTTACACCACCCACAAGAGCATTGGTAGATTTAGCAAGTGGAGGATCTTTGATGGGGAAATCAACCACAGAGGCAACTCAACTGATTGAGGACATGGCAGCTAACACTTATGGACATGGTACAGAAAAAAGTACAGCTAAGAGGTGGGAATTCATGAAGTTGATGAGATCAGTGCCTTGCATGCTTAAATTGCAGCAACGACCCATATGCTGAATTTGGTGGAAGAAAAGAATAGTGGAGCACAACTTCAACAACATCAACAAGTGCACTCCATTGCTGAAACTAACAAGTCATCCTTTCATGGAGAAGCTTCAATTGAACAGATGAATTCAATGAACAGATTCAACGGGTATCAAGCACCAGCTGGAGAATATAATGTTCCAAAGTATTATCATCTGGGTATGAGAAACCATGAGAATTTCTCATATGCAAACAATAAAAATGTTCAAATGCCTCTAGGATTTGTCAATCAGCAGCCTTTGCAAGACAAGAAGCCATCTTTGGAGGATAAACTTGGTGAAATGATGAGTATGCACTCAAGATTCTTCAAAGAGTTCACTGGCAGGGTTGACAAGAATGACACAAGAGTTTCCAAAATTGAACTTCAGGTTGGAAACATTAATGCTACTGTTAAAAATTTGGAAACACAAGTAGGGCAATTGGCACATATAGTGTCGAACCAGCAGCGAAGTTCTTTTCCAAGTGATACTCAAGTAAATCCAAAGGAGAGCTACAAGGCGGTTACTACAAGGAGCGGCAAAGAGGTAGTAGGTCCTCCAAATTCAAGTATACTACCTAATGAAGCTGAGGGAGCTGTTAGTAATGAGAAGGATGAACCAAAGTCATCCAAAAGTCAACATGAAGATCCGACATAATTAAAAGGGAAGGCCAAAGAAAGAGCAAATCAAGAGAGCCGAATTTCTGAAACTCGACCCTTACCGTTTCCTCAAAGGTTTCAAAAAAAGAAGATGGATGAATAGTTTGCTAAATTTTTTGATATGTTTAAGAAAATCCATATAAACATTCCATTTGCTGAAGCTTTGCAACAAATGCCCAACTATGCAAAGTTTATAAAGGAGATCATGTCCAAGAAAAGGAAACTGGAGGATTTTGAAACAGTCAAGCTCACTGAAGAATGCAATGCAATCCTATAGAAGAAGAAGCTTCCTCAAAAGTTGAAAGATCCAGGTAGCTTCACTATACCTTGCAATATTGGGTCTGAAATTTTTGAGAAGGTATTATGTGATCTCGGAGCAAGCATAAATCTGATGCCTTTGGCTGTATGTAAAAGGTTGGGAATGATAGAAATCAAGCCAACAACCATTACTCTCCAACTAGCTGATAGATCTTTAACATATCCTAAAGGAGTGGCTGAAGATGTGTTAGTTAAGGTAGATAAGTTCATATTTCCAGTGGATTTTGTGGTTCTGGACGTGGAGAAAGATTGAGAAACCACTTATCCTTGGAAGACCATTTCTAGCTACCGGGCATGCTCTCATTGATGTACACAAGGGAGAATTAATTCTAAGAGTTAATGATGAGAAGGTGATCTTTAATCTGTATTAGGCAATGCAATAGCCTAATGACCTACATGAATGCAACATGGTAGAGATCCTAAACTCTTGCATTGGCAAGGTAGTAGAGGCACTAAGTTCACAAGATGAGTTGGTGAGAAGCATCTCTCGTTCATTGACATTTCCTGAAGAAGAACAGTTTGTGGTGCTAGCCTTAGAAGCAAGCGCACCAGATTTCCACAATAAAGAGGAACAATTGTCTAAAAATCAGTCATCTGAAAGTGTTCAAGAGCATTCCAAGGAAGTGGAGTTGAAACAGCTACCGGAGCATTTAAAATATGCATTTTTCGATGAAAGCAAATCACTTCCAGTTATTATATCTTCATCACTTGCACCTGTTCAAGAAGGAAAGCTGCTGAAGGTGTTACAGGAGCATAAATCTGCATTAGGATGGACTATTGAAGATATCAAAGGAATAAGTTCGACCATTTGCATGCATAAAATCTTAATGGAGGACTCACACAAACCAACAGTTGAACATCAGCGGAGGCTCAATCCAATTATGAAAGAAGTGGTGAAGAAAGAGGTTATGAAGTGGCTTAAAGCTGGAATCATCTATGCTATATCAGATTCACCATGGTTTAGCCCTATTTATGTTGTGCCTAAGAAAGGGGGAATGGTTGTGATTACAAATGAAAAAGAAGAGTCCATAGCTTCTAGAACAATAACAGGATGGCGAGTTTGCATAGATTATCAGAAACTGAACAAAGCAACTCGTAAGGATCATTTCCCTTTACCTTTTGTTGATCAAATGCTGGATCGTATTGCTGGATATGATTTCTACTGTTTCTTGGATATTCTGGGTATAATTAAATAGTCATTGCACCAGAAGATCAAGAAAAGACTACTTTTACTTGTCCATATGACACTTATGCATTTAAGAGAATGCCATTCGGCCTATGCAATGCACCAGCAACGTTCAAGCGATGCATGATGGCAATATTTGGTGATATGATTGAAGACATCATGGAGGTATTCATGGACAACTTCTTGGTGTTTAGTGAAACATTTGAACAATGTCTCCACAATCTGAAACGAGTTCTCTCCTGGTGCGTAGAAAAGAATCTAGTCTTAAATTGGGAAAAATGTCACTTCATGGTTCGGGAATGCATTTTGTTGGGCCATAGAGTTTCTGTTAATGGCCTAGAAGTTGATAAAGCAAAAATTCAAGTCATAGAAAATTTGTCACCACCAACAACATTACGTGAAGTGAGGAGCTTCTTGGGGCACACAGGGTTTTATCGAAGATTTATCAAGAACTTCTCTCACATAACTCATCTCTATGCCAGTTGTTGGAAAAGGAGGCAAAATTTATCTTCATAGCTCAATGTGTTGATGTTTTTAACACACTTAAGGAAGCCTTGAGTTGCTCCAATAATTTCAACACCAGTTTGGGGGGAACCATTCGAAATCATGTGTGATGCTAGTGATTATGCAGTAGGAGCAGTTTTGGGACAAAGGTGTGATAGAATGTTCAGAGCCATTTATTAT
>JAJIYU010006306.1:0-20838 GCA_030144865.1 Tinospora cordifolia
TTTATCTCTTGGATATGAACTGTTAAAACTAACAGATAAATGAAGAAAAGAAAAAGTAATATCCTCAGTTCTCAGATAGAAAGCAGAACTAACTGCACTCAGAAGAAATGACGTTTCAAGCCACGAGACCACCACGTCACCTATGACGTATGTGATAGAGAAAGAACGGGAGCTGGGGGTGTTACATGCCATTACATAAGATAATGAAGAGAATTATAGCCATTGATTATACAAGCAACGTGTAACAAAAACAGAGACTGAGAGAGACAATAATAAATTGCTCTATCTATGGAGCTGTTGTAGCTACCATTACATAAGATAATGAAGAGAATTATAGCCATTGATTATACAAGCAATGTGTAACAATCTTAAATGATTGCAGGTACCTAACTGGTCAGAGAATCATACAATATGAGGACCATCAACTGGACAGAGAATCAGAAAACTTAATAGAAAATCATAAAATAATAACAAGAGGATATTTTCTGCAGAGAAAATAGATGATTCAGTGAACCAGTGAGCCAACAACATCTTAGTGAGTTTTTGTACTACTCGTTGTCACATCTCCACCACCAAAAAATGAATAAAAATGCAAAAATTTAAAAGATCTTTGACAAAGGTTGTGATAGGGCTTAAGTAAGAGTTGGAGAGAGGAGATTGTTTGCGTTAAATGGTAAGAAATATACAAACCTCACTAGATGAGATTCTTACTTTCAAATGGACCTTTTTACTTTGCTCAGCTTGCAGGACTCTCCATTGGTCTCTTTTTGTTTGTACATTGTATGCATCGTTTATTTTTTCTCTTTTTTCTTTTTTTTTGTTTTTTCTTTATTTTTTCTTTCCTTTTTTTTATTTTATTTTACTTCACGCATGCATAAATGAAAATAAAGAATGAAGAGGAACTAACAATATGCAACTTTAAATTATTTCACTTCAATCTTTGTTACGCAGTAATATTTAAAGTTTCATGCAATTGAGCTTGTAAAGTCCTTCAATTAAAAATTCAAAATTATGAGGGACATTATCACAAAAAAAAAAAAAGGGAAGTATGACTTGTATTGTGGCTTATGGTGGAAAGAAAAGACTAAAGTATTGTAATACTCCAAAAACTTTAAGAAACTTTGAATTAAATGATTAATTATACTAAAAATATAAGAAGTACCCTAATTATGTGTGCCTACTTCATAAAGTAATTTATGGTCATAAAGAGGTTCCATGGGCACAGTATGCAGCGCTTAAATCCACACCTTTGAGTTGGGCTTTAATAAATTCTTAGGATAATTCCTCTTTGTTTTATCTATTAGTGTATGTGGGTAACATAGTCATCATTACTTCAAATTTAAATCAAACTGAATAATTTTTTTTTTAGTCATTGGGGAGATACGAAGTTTTCAACTGCATTCTTATTCTTAAGGTTTACAGAAACTCCACTTGTTTATATCCCTCCCAAACCAAATTAAAAAATTCAACACATTAACATAGGTTAAATTTGTCCAATCCAAAGCCACGTAATACTCCAACTATTATGGACGAGTTGTTCACCCCTGATGATGAGATATACGAGGATCCAACTTTTACATCATCAATACCTATGAATTTTCTTCAATATTTAACTTATACGTGTCTTGCCATCTCGTAAGTTACGAGCAAATTAAGCGAACATATGCATCAGCCTACCATTCTTCAATTGCAAGTAGCGAAGGGTCCCAAGAAATCTATCAATAGAACTTTATATCACAACATCCTTTACTATGTTAATGCACCTCTTTCTCTTTTTGGTTAAACTAATGTAGATTGCACATGTGATAAAGATGATAAGAATTTTGTTGTGGTTAATCAGTTAATGCAATCACATTGGTGGTTGTCTATTTGGTGGTAGTAAAAAAAGCCGGATATTGTGCAACAATCAAGTGCTAAGTTTGAGTATCAAACACTTGCTCAGATTGTCTCGAAAATGCATTGGATTCAATTTTTGTTCAATAAACTTCACATATCCATTCTTTCTGCTCTTATGTTGTGGTGTGATAATACTAGTGCCATCATTATTATTATCAATCCTGTGCTCCATCTAGAATTATTCGTGCATTTTGTGCATGACGCAAGCCTTAATAAGGAAACTGATGTTCAATATGTTGCTGCAATTGAACAAGTCGTTGATGGAATGACCAAGGCTCAATCTACATTTCAATTTTTCTAGTAGCTACATAACCCCTCTCGATTGAGGGGGAATGTTAAGGTAACTTATCACTTCAAGTATAGGACATGTTTCTTTGTACGATTTGAGTTGTATTGGCTTAAAGATGTGTAGGGAGCTTAATTAGTTACTGATGCAAGTTGATTATGGAATTTTTCAATAAAGCTCCAATTGTTTTTGCCAAAAAATAAAAATTATAGATTTATAATTTTAGCAAAAGTGTTGATATCTACACCTTTCATTACAAAATGATTCCAACAAGCCCCAGCTTCCTGAGCTAACGCAATTGAATGAAGCTTATCCACCAGCAAGCAGTTTTCCTTAGATACAAAACTAAATGGAACTTTGCCAAAGGAATAAATATAGAATCTCAATAATAGGATAAATCAATCCAACATTATGGACAAACATGATGTTTCTTTCTAGTAATTACTTCTCTGGCCCCACATCATCCATCAGCACTAATAAGGAAGAGGTCCACTCTAAGGCAACCGTTGGTCCCCTCTACAACACTCTCACTCTCCTATCCCTTAGACAAGCAATGTTGGTGAGGTACATATTTTTTGCCATTCTAATTAGCCCTGAATCATCTTGAAGGATCCATCCTATACTTGCATTTGAGGAACCTTTTGTTCTAACTGTTGAAACCCATAATCTCCAAGTACCTTGATTCTCAACCTAAACTTGAGGAAATTCTACCTTCCTTTTATCCTGATCTTCCCTGTACTCTACAATACAGGCATCCATTGTCTTATTAAAGCTATGTTCAAACTTAGAAACTAAATCTATAGGACTTACTCTGTCATCTTGGAAGATTAGCTTGTTTCTAGCCTTCTAGATATACCACAAACCTAGAGAAAACGACATTTATAGTGAGTTCCCATTACATTTTTTGCTTGAATAATCACTAATGAAATTCCTAACGTCACGAGCGGACCTACTTGTCAAAAGAGAATAACGAAAAGCTAGAGGTGAGTTAACCCAAAAAGCTCTTACCTAATCACATTCAAAAAAATACATGAAACATGAATTCTTTAATCTCATTACAAAACAACACAACGATGGTCAACTAACATTCCTTTCCTTAATAATACTTGTTTAACTGGGGGGAAATTATTGTCCATCTTCCAAAAGAAATAGTTGAGTCTTCCTAGGTAAATGCGTATTTGCCACTTTTAGATACTTTCTTCTGGTGTTTGCTACTGGTTGACTAGGCAATCCTAAGGCTTTTCCCCTTAATAACCCACTCTTATTTAATTCCAAAGTTAGCTTATATCCTGATCAAACAAAATATTGGCCTGAATTTGTGTAGTGCCATATAAGTCCATCCTCCTCGATGTTGGGAGCTAATAGGAACAACTTTATTGGTCCTAGCCTCCTCCTTTGGAAACATAGATAGAATCTATCATCTTCTTATTCCGAGCATTGCTTTCTTTCGCAATTAAGCTTGAAACTTTAGATGCATTTGTTACTTCCTTAATACTCTAATGGATGTTGGTCTTGGAATCCCTGGCTTCTTCCAAATATCAATTCCTTTTCCATCCCTTATTCTCCATCTTATCCCTTTCTCTATCAACTGTTTCCCTTCCAACAAACTTCTCTATCCTCTTGATGGCCTAGACCCAAGTTGCATTTCTAAAATATCTTTCCCATGAAAATATTTGAATTCCAACACTTTGTAAAATAGAGTCTTTAAAATAAATTAACCTGCAAAATTGTTTGGCCAACAATGCTACATTAAACAACTCTAGACTTTTAAACTTGAAGCCCCCTACTTCCTTAGCTAAGCTTAACATTTGCGAGTTGCATCAATGAATTTTCTTCCTATTCATGTGAGATCCCCGCCAAAAATTTGCCAGTTTACATGAAAACTCTTTGAAGAAAGTTTTTGACATTTTAAAACATGACATCAAATTAAACTAGCAAACCTAAGCCCTTACTAATTTTATCAATACCCTCCCTTCTTGCTAAAGACAAAAGACTCTCCTCCCACCCTAAAACTCTCGCACTAATTTTCCTTTCTATGCCTTCCCAATATTTATCCTTTGTCAACTATAATCAATTCTTGTTTCCAAGTACTTCCCTAACTCATGACTAAAAAAATTTATTTGTGGTATATTACTCATCAAACATTTCCTAGTATCATCTACATCAGGGTTGAAAACAATAATGCCCATTTGATCATTAACTTTTAGACTTGAGGCTCTTTGATAGAATTCCAATGTTTTTGTTGTAGTTTGGAAACTTTTTGGTTGACTTTATAACACAAAAAGTTTCATCAGCAAAAAACATGTGAGAGACCTTTGATTCGCCGTGTGAGAACTGAAAACACCCTAATCTGTTGTCTTTACATTCTTTTTGCAGCAAAAAGTAGAGACCTTTATAATATAGAATAAACAATATTGGGAACAGGAGATATCCTTGCCTAAGACCTCTACTTGGCTTAATTATTCTAAAAAATTGGCCAGTCACCTCTATATGATGTGAAACATAAGACGCACAGATAAAGATTCATTTCCTTCATTGTCTGGAAAATCCACATTTTCAAAGGATAAAATCAATAAAATGGTCATTCCATTCTATCATAAGCTTTGAACATGTCAATAAAGCTGCATGCCAACACTTGTGGTCAAATAACTCCAAATCACGAGTTTTCAACTCTTTCTGATTAGATGCTTCTTTGAAATTTATATTTTTTTATGATAATGACAACATATTAGCTAGGAAAAGAAGGATATGTAAGAAGATATCATTTTAGATGAATATTTTCCATCATGAATTCTCAACTTAAATATTATAAGAACACACTTAAAAAAAATAAGACCTTGACATAGTTTTTGAATTTGTGTAAGCTATTTTTCTTTTTTTAATAACTTAAGGAGATAGACTCGGGGAAAATGTGAATAAGGCAAGTGGTGAAATTTAGAATGCTGAGAGGTGAATATGCAACCTTGTTTTGACTAAAAACAAAATTTTAGGGTGTATATAACTCCATGGATCAATGTGGTGATAATTATTGAAAAATATACATTAAAAAAAAGACATATTTGACAGAATAAATTAAAACCCAAGAGCCAAAATGAAGAATATTATTGTCCTCCAACATATTTTTCTTGTGTAGGATTAATGCTGTCATGATTCTTGGAGCTCTTGTCAGTTAAACAAATAAGGTGAATAATTAAAATCACAGTAATCCTAATATCACTATAAAACTAATACTACGATGCTTTTTAATATGTACATACATTCTTAGTCACACGAATAAAGTTGAACATCTTAATGATCATTATATGGTACGCACACCTTTTTTAAAAGTATGAATGACTTGTTATCTTCTTAAATAGAGGTAATTGCAACACTCATTTATTTTGTCGAAATTAGTAGTAGCAAACCTTTGGCTTTTCCATCCAAAATTAGCAAGGGAAAGGGAGGCAAAAGAGTATTAACACATTAAATGGAGTATTGGACAAAGAGAAAGGGTATTTTCGTCATTTTATATCGCAAAAAGAGCTATCTATATATAAATACTACGTCTACGGTTTATTGTACTTGCAAAATTAATTAACAGTTAACGCGTGCATTAAGCATAATAAGTATACGGACTCTGTCAATGGTGCCGAGCGTTCATTGAGATCCCCAAAAACGTCGGCACAGAAGGAGAAAAAAAAAAAAAAAAAAAAAAAAACGGTGGCTCAGGAGGGAAATGTGAGTATACTGCACCGGATGTGGTGTTGTTCGCTTCAGTGTTAGATTCTCGTCAGGTAGGTGGTAATTCCACGAAAACCCTACAAATCATTTTCAAAAATGCCCTACCCAAACAATCTCTTCTCTTTTCATCTTTGTTATCGCTATTGTTGATTTCCTTTTTCTTTTCTTTCATTTCTCCAAGAAGATCTGTGTTTAGATGAAATGATGGAGAGTTTCAGCGCCAAGGACGTGTCAACCATTGGAGGAATTGCAACAGTTTCTCTTCTTCATTCCTTCATTCCCACGCATTGGTTGCCCTTCTCAATTGTCGGCCGTGCTCAGAAATGGACGCTTTCCAGGACTCTTCTCGTCAGTAAGCATTCGCTACATTACATTTCATCACAATGTTTATTCACCTTTCCATTTCTTTACATACACACAATAATTTTTAATACTCTGAATTTGCTCCATCTACTCATAATTTTGGTTATGTATAATTGTGGTAAGCTGCACTCCAACAGTTGAACCGTCCAAAGATCTTTTTGGAATGCGACATTCCAGTACGCTTGTTCTATGGGAATGCTATCTAGCCTGGATAATTCTAAATTCGCTTCATCTATTTCTAATTTTGGGAAGAAGTGTTAATTCGTAGCGGAGGATCAACACTGCGACGCTTATTATCAAAATGGATTAATATTACAGTTCTTGATAAAAACCCCAATATGTATATGTGAACAGTTTGTATCACATTGATGCTTTTGCAACTGCGATTTTGCATAGGGTAACATTGATCTTTAGCTGTGCCAATTAAGAAGAGTGACCGTTTTGAGTGTTCACAGGAGTAGGAAGATGAAAAAAAATTTGTAGTTGTAAAAGATATAACCACTTAGAATAAAGTTATAGGTTTGGTCCTTGATAGAGTGGGAATGGAAGCTAGGGGAGGAAAATTGTCAGGTATTATGTAAGGATCCAAAGCAATTAAAATTAGATGCAAAAATATGAACTGGGTGTTTTTTTTTTTTTTTTGGTTGCGCCCAATACCCTTATTGAGACGACTCTAGTCTCTTTTCTTTCAACTTCTTTTTGTGATCACAGGCAGGAAATCATCCCCTTCAACCAAAGGCGCGTTTAGGCCTGCCTTCCTTTGTTTACCCATGGAAACAACATCGAAAATTGTTGTCTGCCAAGGATTCATTAGACAACTTGATAGTTGGGAAGGCTTTGAAGACTTAAAACATGGATTAGAATCCAACAAGGGTTAGTGTTTGAGCAACTTTCTCGATATCTTGAACATTGTCAATCATAATGAAAATGAGGGCATTTGTAATCTAATGGCAACCTTGTTAAAAAGGTATATAAATGACAAGGGTGAGAACAATTATGCATCTCAAACAAAACCTTCAAGTCAGTCCTCTATCCCCCATTCAGATCAATATATTTCTTTACCAACTAGATATTGAGATCCAAACCCTTTGGAATACAAAAGATCGGCTTTGATATGTATTCTATGCAAATGATATGATATTCGCTCTTTTGATGTCCATTGCCGCTATCGTGTTTATCATCATTGGTCCAATAATGAACAACTTCTCTTTTCATAAGACTTTTATTCATGAAACTTGTTTAGACACAATAAAGGAATTCATTTAGGGTGGAGGATATTCCTAATTCCCCATCTTTCCTAGTGGGTACTATTTATCTAAGTGTCTCTCTTTAGAAGAATCTGGGGCTATTTGTTGGAGCTTGGAGACATGTCTCTCTCTTCCTCATGTGGGTTCTATTTATCTTATGTAAAAGGCAAGATTTTTCTCCTAGTAGGCTTGTCGCCACTAGTCTATTATCTTTGATTGTGATCGGCCAACCTTTTCGATCTTGAAACATAATGATTTGACTATTTTTTTTTAGTCCCGAATCTTGGTACTTAACCCATACGTCACATTATGCCAGAAAGGGGTATGAAGACTATGCGATAGTTTTCTTTTTCGTGGATTAGAAGACTTTTAGTTCCTATCATAGTAGCTAGCTTAGACAAAAACCATTGACCTAAGAGATGGCCTTTTTGCCTAACGAATTGAATACCACTGGAGTTATAGCTGGGATAGCCTTAGTCAAGTTGTAGAACAAAAAAAACCTTACTTAAGATTTAAATCTTATGGCTATCTAGCATTTAAGTCTAAGTGCTTATCTTACTTTATTGGCATGATAAACATTGGCTCTCGAGAAAATAACCGGAGTTGATTCATTTTCTGTCTCCAATGAGATGGGCAATTTGTTCTTTAACGTCGTCTTTCTGAATTGAGGCTCAACTCAGCTCGATTCATGTTGTTCCAACAACCAATGAGGAGCACCTTAGTATACGATCTTGTGCAATAACTGGGTGTCTTATTACACCTAGGGCCACTTCCATTCACCAATACCCAATTTCAAAACACAACAATAGACTTGCAACTATAGTATAGGAAAACTTCTCTTTGATTGCAGTCAGAGGAAGGTTTAGTTGCCAAATGTGATCGTCGATAGAGACTAAAACTAGTGTGTCACTAGGAAGCTCTTAGGTAGATCTTAGGAAGGTAGACATTAGGACAAGTTCTACCTTAGAAAACCAGAATTAATTTGAAGAAGCCAAGAAATCCAAAATAATTTGCCGAAATTGGGTGAATTTAATTCCTTGGGAGTCACGTTAGTATAGTATTGCAACAACACAGGCCGGGTTTTTCCTGAGCCTAGATTAGTGAGTCCTTGTATTCATGGCCTTCTTTTTCTTTTGCTTTCATGGTTGAAAGAGGTGGGGAGAAAATTTCTACAAGTACACACGTAAATCATGTCCAACAGAACATCATCTGCAATCAAATTTAACACGTAGCATTCATTTGATCATCATTCAAGTCAAATAATCATCATATATCATCAACATATCATAGATATTAAAGTTGTTCAATAGAGCTTTCTGTGAACAGTGTTGATTCATTTACACTTATTGATTTTACAGAAAGTTTGAACTATACGTCTAAATGATCAAAGTCTTCACACAAATATTTATGCAAATCCAATGGTTAATCACAAATATATGACACTGGGAAGACAAGCATATTTATTTGCCATTCTATAGTTTTTTGGGTGCAATACTCACCTATAGTGGACCATAACTCACACTATAAATCACATATTCACATCTGTATTGTCTAAAATGTCGATTAAGGAGTCGCAAGCACCTGATCAAGTTTCAACAAGATCCAATGGTTGATCTTTGAGATGCAATCCTTTGATTAAATTGCCCCAGTTCTACAAGTCAATGCGTATAGACTCAAACATGAAGTTATAACTCTTAGTATAAATATCACATTAAGATCTCCACTGTTTAAATTAAAAGTATCTCAATAAAGATTAATATACCTAAAATTTAGACAAATTCAACTATGGATTTGTGAGACCTTATGTGATTTTTCTTACTTTATATTTTGGGTCTTTCCTTTCTTCTCTTTCCTTTTTCTCTTTCTCTTTCCTAACTCCATTTGGTTTCAATTTATAGATGAATGGAAGGGTGAAATAGGGAGTTGCACTCCTTGACATGTTGGAAATGGAGGGAATGGGGTTATAAAGAGAGTCATTGTCTATTGCATGGGATGAACGTGCCACTTCTCAACTTGGATTATCCAAGTGTTGGTATCAAAGCCATAGGCTCTAAATTGAGAAATAATGAGTAAAGGTCTTAGAAAAAAATTAAAAGCTTCGAAATAAAAGACTTAGTATAAAACTTTTTTTTTGCCTATTATATATTATGCAGTAGGTATATATCATAGGTGTGGTCTACTTGAAATATTGGCGAAAGCAATAATTTGATATGAAATTGTAGACCATGATGCTACTGATGCGATGTAGACCTTGGAGGGAGTAGAGTGCTTCATCTCCTCCTCTTGTGCCAAAGCATCCCATGCAGAGGTTTGAGTAGATGCTCCAAGCATAGATGAGTTTATTCAAGAAAAATTCGTCGCGATTCACAACAAGATGAACAAAATGGAGGTTGAAATGAGTCGCCAAGCAACATTAGCTCCACCCATTGAGATTCTAGAACCAGTACAGCTTGAGCTAGTTAGAGATGAGGTAGCTGTAGTGGGTCTAGTTGTTGCAACACTCACAACCCCTAAGAAGCTGTGGAAAGATTTTTGTGAGCCTCAAGCCAAAGGAATGCAAAGGTGGCGTTAGCTTGTAGGTAGCAGGTGACTAACTGCTCAACATGGAGAATAGTGTTGACACCCTTCAGCTTGATGAGGAGAAACACATGTTATTTGTTGCATTGTTCCCGCAAATAGGTCCTCCTTAGTATCGATTGTCGAAAGCAGAGAGGAGCATACTTAATTAGAAGAAGTTTTCCACTTAAACACAAAAGGGACAACGTCGTTATGTCGTCAAAAAGGTTTGAACACTTGGATTAAAAGAAATTAGGTGTCTCAATTAAAGATTATGTGGCAAAAATATTTACCACTTAATAATTTAAGTTGAGTAGTGGCATGTTCATCTATGCAATAGAGAATGACTTTTTTTAGTCTCTCATTTCCAGCATGTCTTGGTGTACAATTTCCTCCCTTCACCCTTCCATTCAATTGTAAACTAAAACCAAATAGAGTTAAGAAGAGAGAGAGCAAGATTGAGAGAAAGGAAAGTGATAAGAAGATAGAGAGAAAGGAAAGAGAAGAAAGGATTGAAAAAAAAGACCAAAAATATACAGTAAGGAAGATCCCATCTAATCTCACAAATCCATCAATTTGAGGATTGTTAATCTTCACTAATATACCTTTAATTTAAATGGTGAAGATATTGATGTGGTATTTGTACTAAAAGACATAACTTGATGTTTGAGATTGTAAATATTAACGTATGATACCGAGTCATTTTGATCTAAGGATTAGATCTCAAAGATCAAAGGTTGGAACTCAATGAAACTTGATCAGATGACTTGAGACTCTTTAATCTACATTCTGGACAGCGGGGAAATGAATGTGCGATTTATAGTATGAGTTATGGTCCCTTGAAGGTCATTGTTTCACCCAAAACACTGTGGAATGACAGATTAAGATGCTTATCTTCCCAGTGTGATATTTTTTTGATTAACCGGTATACACACGTATATCTGTAGGAATTTTATTCGATATAATGGCTCATAATCTAATTTTTGGATATATTGCACTTGTGTGGACGTGTTCGACTTTTCTAATCTAGGGCACATTAGTACAACAAAAATTATCAAATTTCTTTAATATCATTTAAATCAACATATTTATACTTGTTAAAATTGGCTCGATTCTGAAACCAAAAGAACTGAAGGTCATGTTTGCTCGAGGTTGACCATTGGTACAATTACCCTTTTTGTAAAAGCTTCTCCCATATCTTTAATGTTGATTTGGTGACCAATAATATTTTAGAGACGTTGATTAGTTCCTTTCCAAAAATTTAGTGGTTTGTTATAGTTTTGGTTGGATGGGATATCTTAAAAGAATGCTAAAAACTTGCTTGTGCAAATTCTTCAAGTCATTAAAGTTCCTTTTTGGCAATTGACACATGAATTACTTTTCTTCAGTTCATTTTAAGAATCAAATTGTTGTTATATTATTTGGTTTTATTGTCTTAATTATCTCTATTGAGTTTGTTTTGCGCTTCCTCTTTTATACTGTTAACAATAGCATATCGCTTTTCCCATTTGACACATCCATTTGCTTTGAGTTTTCCTTGTCTAAACCTTAATTTTTACTAGTACTTTGTTTGCTTATAGGGTATTTATATTCTACCCCAAATCTTGCATGTGTTTATTTTTTATTATATATATATATATATTTAATGTTTTGTGTCATGTTCAATGAAAATCTATATCGTTGTACGACATCCTAATGTATGAATTTAATCATAATTAAAAAAAAGCATTAGTTTGGAACAGAACTACATCAAGTGTGAAAACAAGAGCAATCTTGTGATGTCAATTGCATGTAATTTATCTTACTAGCACATACTCACCACGTACTCACACATGTATTCATGTAGAATGCTAAAATATTATGAAACATATGAGTATGGTGATTACCCTATATAAAGTGAACCTAGCAATGAGCTGGGCTTAGAAGGGGAGGCATTCATATATGTCACTTTGGTTAGTTGTATCTCTAATTGACAACTTTCACACTTTATTAAATGCACCAGGGTTTTGTAATCGTGATTTCTGAGACACATCAACTTAGTCAGGGATGTATTCTTGTAATTAGTAGTCTTTTATGTTGCCCTTAGATAGACCATTGAATTTGGACTTGTTGCCGTCTATTTGATTTATGAAATATTTATGATTTTTTAGATTAGTTTCTTCTTTGTTGTTTTCGTCAATTCATTTTTTTATTTCCATTGAAGATTTTATCATTTTTTGTGGAGAAAAGTATCAATTAGTGGGATTGTGAATCAGTTAGTGAGATTGTGAGCTAGTTGGTGGGATTGCGTATGAATTAATGGGATTGAGAATGTAGAATATTCTAAGAAATTTTCATTTATAGCTTGTGGTAATTTGTTAAGAATATAGATTTTGTTAGTGTATTTATATATGCTTTCGCATTGAGAAAATGAATAAGAATTGTCTCTTCCTTCTCTTGTGGAGTAGGCTATAGAGCCAAATCATGTTAGATTCTTGTGTCTTATTTTTGTCATTTTACAACATGCTAACGGAGTCTTAGCCTTGAGGAATTAAGAATTTTGTTTTTGCTCTTCATTGCTAGACTTGTTTTTTGTCGGCCTTCATTACTATTTGCTATTCACTATTATTGTTTACCATTGCTAAAATAACGATCACCTACTTTTCATTGTTGCCTCCATTGTTCAAATCGTCATTGCTATTGCTACTACCTTGCTATATTGTTGTTGTTCATCATCATTGTTTCCGTCATCTTTGTGCCCCAGCTTTTACCTTCTTCCACCTTCGGTCATCATTAGAAGCTTCTCATCATCACTACGGGTTTCGACTACTAGTTTTTCTTTTTCTTCTCTCTCTCTCTCTCTCTCTCTCTCTTGTCGTCCATCTTCTTCTTGTTGCCATCTCTAGCTCTATAACATATTTTTTTTTCAAGAAAAATTTTTTTGTCTTTGTTTTTCATTGCTGAATAGAAGTTTATCGGGCCTTCATCGTTGTCATCTAAGAATATGACCAAGCACCAGTATTTTTGTTGCTACTTCGACCGATACATGAGTCAAAAGAACGATGTCATGTATACATTTTGCTTTAGAATATGGTATTCAATCCAAATATTCAGTTTGGATGAGATCAAAAGGTTAAGAACTCTACTTGATGCTTTTGAAAAACCCTCAAGAGCCAAATCATTAGCCCATCAAGTAAGTTTTCTATTTCTATTGGATTTGAAGTTTCTAATATATCATTTGCTAACTCTTGGATCATAGATTCTAGAGCTAGTAACCACATGGACAACTCTTCCCATATATTTCATATCTATAACTTATGTCCAAGTAGTGGAAAATAACCACAGTTGACAAGTCTCCAACTACAATTGCAGGCATAGAAGATGTTCACCTTAGCCCAATGCTTATTCTTAGAAATGTATTTCATGTACCAAAGCTCTCTGCTAGTCTTGTCACCGTACAAAAGCTTGCCCTTGATCTAAGTTGTAATGTGATTTTTTACCCTTCTCATTGAGCATTTCAAAGATCGGGATTTGGAGAAGACAATTGGACTTACTGCAGAACAAAGTGGGTTGTATCTTCTTGAGTTCTCTTTGAAAAATATCTCCTCCTCATTCCTATTCAAACAGCACTTTTCCAATAATGTGGATCTTACTTCATTGTCGTTGAGTTAAGCATCCTTCTTTTCAAACTCTTAAAGTCATGTTTCCTCTCTTTTTAAGACATTGGATATTGAATATTTTCACTATGATGTGTGTGAAGTGGTCAAATACAAACAAGACACTTTAGCAATGAAAAAAGTTGTAATCCTTTTGATTGTATTCCAGTGATGTTTGGAGCTATCCATTCGTCATATTTATAGGGCACATTGATTTTCTCTCTCATTGATGATTTTACAAGACTCTTTTAGATCTTTCTCTTCATGCAAAAATCTGATGTGAGCGTTGTTCTCTCACATTTTCTTAGTAGGTGCAAAATTCAATTCAAAAACAAAAAGTTCCTTTCTGGCAATGTGAATGACTATTTTGATCAAGTCTTGACCTTATATTTCAAAAGGAAGATGTTACTCATGGGTCAACTTGTATTCATGATCCACAATAAAATGTTGTTGCTGAACAAAAAGAATGGCCACCTCGTAGATGCAACTGAGGTTTCTTGTTTTTTTATTTTTCCTGTTTTTTAAAATGTTCCTAAGTCCTATTGGGGGGAAGTCATCCTAACTGCCATATCTCTCCTCAATCAACTTCCTTCTTAGGTTCCTGACTTAAAGAATCCAATGGAATTATTATAAAAAATTTTACCCTAACATGAAAAACATCAATGTTGTTCCTAGAGTCTTTGGATGTGTCTTCTTTGTCCACATTGACAATCCAAACAAGGAAAGATAGATCCAAGAGTTCTTAAGTCTTAATGAGGTATTCCGCAACCTAGACGGGTGCAAATGCTATCATCCACTGCTTGAAGAACTCTTTGTCCTATTGAATTTTACTTTCAATAACCATAAGTCTTATTTTTCCATTCCTCTTCAGGAGGAGAGCTTCATCATGGAAGGTAAGGATTAGAGATTCTTTCTTCTATGAGCCCTCCACCATACGCCTCTCATTTATACCATCTTATTCCACACTTATCATCTTTCTTCATACTTGAATAATCTTTCTCCACCCTTTAGCCATCTTCCTCCACACTTTGAACCATTTTCCTTCACACTTGAAACATCTGTTCTTGCACCTTCAGATCTAATAACAACCAGTGTGAGGAACCTGAGCTGCCTACCCATGAGGGTCGAATAACTAGGCATGTATACTCAAGGAAGAAAGCTGCGATCTTTTAACTTATACAAGTCCAAGAATCTGTATAGGCTCTTGGAGATGAAATAACATCTTTTAACCCTCCCTTGCCTACAAAACATAAGTTTGAAATAGACATAGATCAAATCTGCACATTTCCATTTGAAAAGGAATCAAAGAATGCACTAAACAATTCTTGTATCCATTATCTCATTTTGTATCCTCTGAGAAGTTTTCTCCAACTTATAAGAGTTTCCTAACTCATTTGAATAATATCTAGACTCCTATAAGTATTTGAGGCTTTAGTAATAAAAACTGGTAACAAGATTTGAATGAACAAATGGAGACCTTGAAAAAAAAAATGGCAACATGGAAGTTGGTTGAAGTGCTGGTCGAAAAGAAACCTGTGGGATGCAAATGGGTTTACACTGTTAATTACATAGCAGATGGATCACCGTGGAGATGCAAGGCAAGGTTAGTAGTGAAAGGGTATCAGATATATGTTGTAGATTCTTGGAGACATGTGCCCAATTGCCAAATGATTAATGAACATTGTTTGAGTACACCTACTATGATTGGTACCTACAACTATTTGATCTGAAAAATGTCTTTTTTCATGAAGACTTAAAAGAAGAAATCTATCTGAAAGCCTTTTTTTGGATTCAAGAATAACTTAACCACCAATAATGTGTGCAAACTAAAAAGGCATGCATGGTTTGGTCACTTTGATAGAGCAATGAAAGAGATGGGTCATAGACAATGCTAAGGGGATCATACTCTATTCATTAGATACTAAGCCGTAAGATGGGAGTTATAATGCTTTAGGTGTATGTAGATTACATCATTGTGATTGGAAATGATAAGCAGGAGGATTAGAGCTTCAAGCAATGTTAGGCTATAAATTTTAGGATCAAGGATCTAGGATTTCTAAGATTTGAATTGGCACACTCCAAACAGAGAATCTTTATTTCTCAATAGAAGTATGCTAGAAACCTGCTTAAAGCACAGGGATGTTAGCATGCAAACCAGCAAGAACACGTATTGATTCCAATTACAAGCATGGAGAAGCAGAAGAAGCTTTGTTGTGAATAAAGAGACATATCAAAGGCTCGTAGGAAGACTCATCTATCTTTCTTACACAAAATCACATATTTTATGTGTAATGAGTGTAATGAGTCAATTCATGCGCAATCCTAATGACATTCATTTGCAAGCAACTAATCATATCTGAGAGTATCTTGAAGGGACTTCTGGACTAAGTATCTTATTTAAGCAACCCACAAGAGTGCTTTTACAAGTATATACATTTGCAAATTTTGCAGGTTCAACATTTGAAAGAATATTAACTATGGGATTATATGGTTCTTGGTGGGAACTTGGTGACATGGCAAAGTAAAAGGACAAAACATAGTGGCAAAGCCCAGTGCTGAAGAAGAATTTTGAGCGATGGCACAAGGGTTTTGTGTGCATACAACTCTATTGTGACAATAAGTATAGCATCAATGTTGCACATGACCTAGTTTAACATGATCAAACCAAGCATTTAGAGGATGATTGACATTTTATTAAAGAGAAACTTGTTCATGTGCTCACTAAAGTGTTGAGCCATTCCTTATTTTGAACAAGTGTGTCCAAGTTGGGAATGGGAAACTTGTATGCAGCTGCTTGAGGGGGGTGTTGTTGAGAAGAGTATCAATTTGTGGAATTGTGAATGGATTAGTGGGATTGCAAATCAATCAGTGGGGTTGCTTATTAATTAGTGGGATTGTGAATGAGGAATTATAATAAGTTGCAATTTATAGCTTGTGCTAAATTTGTAAGATCTTACCGTTAATAATTTGCTTGGATTATTTATTTATTTATTTATGTTTTGGTTGAATACATATTTTATTGATTGAAGTTGGTTCTACTTTTCTTCGCCTAGATGTAGACACAAAATTCTCTGAAGTTCTTGAAATTTCTAACAATTTCTTCAATTTTTTTAATCACTGAATTCCATGATATACCAGAGTTCAATCAACTTGCCGAGGCTCTTGATTTAGTATTTAATCCCTTTTTTCTTCCCAGTAACAATTGGTTACATACATTAGTTCGATATCAGATTATGAACTTTATCTGTCTTCTATGAGCTGGAGATTATTTGCTTTGGGATTGGCAAGTATCCAGATGCATAGCTGGTGGCCCGCTAGTACTATGACTTATCAGAGTTCTTAAACATGTCTGTTAACTTTGAAATGTGAGGGTCATTGGAAAAGCTTTTCCCTGGAGTTTTATAGTGTTGAATTGGAGTATTCTGATTATTCTTCTGCATTTTGTTTGTACAGCTGCATTTGGTGCTGTGTTGCATGTAATTTCAACTTCACTTCTTGGCATTACAGCAATTACAATGGCTAACACAATTGCTGGCGAGGAAACAGTTCATAAGCTTGCTTCACTTTTGCTTGTACTTCTTGGTGGTAGCTATGTCCTGTTGTTCCTGTTTGGAAAGGGTGGTCATAGTCATGCTCACAACCACCCAATGGAAAAAATGGCTGTTGCTGGGCTTGTTCTTGTACCTGCATTGTCTCCTTGTGCAACAACACTTCCAGTGTTTCTTGCTGTTGGAAACTCATCTTCCATGATGGTGCTTGCAATCATAGTGCTTCTGTTCAGGTACTAGTCCCATCATATTTCTTTGTTGATTTCCTTTTTTGGTTTTTCTTTACATTCGATGGGCAATTGTTTGCTATTTAGGAACTTAAATGCAATTTTTTTTATTTAATAGAATCCAGAAATTCCATTGATATGAAAAATGAAATTACAAGAAAGAGACTACACACGAAACACACACCAAAAACCCAGCCCCAAGCTCAACTACAAAATATTACTCCAGCCTCACATCCAATCTGAGATGGAATAACCCATAGATAGGGAGCTATTACTAATCCAAAAAGAAGCTAAGTAATTAGAATCGTCCCAAATTCGACTACGAGGAAGGGCCCGATCTTCAAAGATCCTAGCGATTCTCTCCATCCACAGGCACCCGTCAAGCAGGCCATCATTCAATGAGCGCTCCTCTTCAGACTAATCTTCTCTCAGAACGGACAAATACTAAACTGACTATCTTGCTCACCTCCACCCTATAGTACTGAAAAGTGAGCTCTCCACGTAGCCCAAATATAATTGGAGAAGGGGCATTTCAAGAATAAATGCTCAACAGATTTGATATCCTGCTTATAAGATATGACAGCATGAAGGAGAAAGGGAATGATTTGGGAAGTGCTTTTGAATCAATTTCCCCATATTTACTTTTTCAAGAGCCAACTCCTAAGTGAAGAACCTAATTTAGGAAGGGATAGGGGCCTACCACATCCGCTGAACCAAAAAGGAAGGTGGTACCACTGCGACCCTTGTCAAAAATGAGAAGATGATTTAGTAGAGAACTCTTCGGAAGCTTCTCGGATCCAAACGATTCGATCCTCCCTTTCTTGCGACACACAATCCCTCAGCAGCTCGAAGAGAGCTCTCTCTCTTCCTCTTCACACCACCCTCTACTAGATGACAACATATGGAGATTCCAATGGACAAAACCCGTTCCTTCACTCTATCCACTGAAAAAAGAAATAGGACGATGATGCCCCATAGAATAATTGTACAGTCAAGGAAACAAACTTGCAAAAGCGTCATTCCCCCACCAAGTGTCCTCCCAAAACTAAATCACCTCGCCTCTACCAGCTCGCGACTTGACACCAAGGGAATACTACTGATATAGGGAATGGATGAACTTCCAAGTACTTCTATGAGTTGCATTTTTCTTGAACCTTGCATCTCTTCCATTAATATTTGAGCTATGTCTACTTTTGCTAACTCAGGCCTAAAGCTGCTCATGTTTCCTAGGGAATCTCCATAGCCACTTCCCTGATAATGCCTTGTTCCTTGCTTTTATGTTTCCAATCCCTAGACCTCCAAATTCCTTCCTAAACTGCACCTTACTCCAATCCACTAGACGAATCCCTCGCCCCTCCTCCCCACCTTTCCATAAGAAAGTCCTCATCAGTCTCTCAATCTTTGTGGCTTCTGGCTTTCGAAATTTTGAACACTGACAAGAAGTAGGTAGGTAAAGTATTCAAAGCTGCTTTAACTAAAGTAAGTCTGCCTCTTTTTGATAGAAAAACTCTCTTCCAACCATCTAGCCTCCTATCCCTCTTCGAAACCATCGGAGCCCAGAAAGATTGGGACCTCGGATTTTCACCCAACGGCAAACCTAGATACTTCAACGGCCACTCCCCCTGCTTGCACCCAAGCTTGTCAGCAACTCGTGGAACCCAATCATCGGCTGTGGCTATCTCGACAATGCAAGATTTGGAATATTAATTCACATTCCTAAGACTCAACAAAAACATTGAACTAATCTAAAAGCATTCTCGATATTTTCGTCCTCTGCATCGAAGAAGAGAACAGTATCATCCATTGACTGTAAATGGGACACTTCAATTTATCCTTACCAACCACAAAACCTCGGATCCTATGCATCTCTCTCCCTCTTTCAATCAATCAACCTAACACATCCATCACTAAGGTGAATAAGAAAGGGGATAAAGGGTCTCATTGTCTTAATCCCCTAGTAGCTTCAATTGTACCCCTTGGTCTTTCATTACTAAAAATGGAATATGTAACAACTCTCAGCATCTTTGAATCTAGCATCTCCACTTGTTGCCAAAGCCCTTCTTCTCTAAATCAAAATCAAGAAAGCTCCAATCAACCATGTCATAGTCCTTCTCAATATCAAGCTTAATGAGCATTCCTTTCTTCTTCATTGCCCGATATTCTTCCACTACTTTGTTTGCTAGCAAAACTACATCCATGATATTCCTACCTTTCACAAAAGCCATCTGACTTTATGAAATTGTGTCTCCCATCACCCCTTTAATCTTGTTAGCCAACACCTTTACAATAATTTTGTAGAGACTCATCGCTAGACTAATAAGCTGGAAATCCTTAACCTTCCTTACTACATTTTTCTTTGGGATCAAACAAATATATGTCTCGTACGTGCACCTATTCACCTCTCTGATTCTATGAAACTCCTCCATAACCTTTATTAAGTCCTCCTTCAAAATGTCCCAATTCTTTTGAAAGAATATTATCATTGGAAATCCATGCAGACTAGGAGCCTTATAGCTTTCACACTCAAAAATTGCCGCTCTAACTTCTTCCTCCAAGAATTGCCCCTCCATCATCCTACTTACCTCCTCATCGATAGAATTTCAGCTTATTCCTTCTATTCCCCATACGTGCCTCGCTTTCTTTCCAAACACCTCAAAAAAGGGCCCCACTATGTCCTTCTCAATCTTATCCTCCTCTTCAATCACTTCCCCATTAGCCCCTTCTAGTTTAGACATAGTGTTTTTGACCTTTCGCCCGCTCAGAATACGGTGGAAAAACTTAGAATTAGCATCACCTTCCTTTAGCCACTTGATCTGAGCCTTTTGCCATGAATCCTGATCCATCTCCCTAATCAAATTCCAAAGCTTTTCTTTTTTTTTTTCCCCATCTCTCCCTCCTCTCCTCAACCCACTACCAGATGCCTTCCAAATGATTGAGATCCTCAATGCTTCACTCTAACTCTCTCTTTCGACACTCCTCCTTCCCTAAAATTGATAATCCCCACAGATAACACTTCTCCTTCACTATCTTCAATTTCTACATAAACTTAAAATCCTCCCAACCTTCCTCATTATAAGACTTCCACCAACCTTCAATCTTTTTGACCCCAAAAAATAAAATAATGGATAAGTAAAAATATCAAATTAAAAATATGAAAGAATAGTTGAGATGAATAGAGTCCAAGTTCGTTTAGTTTTCATCTTTGGTAGCTTTATTATAATTAGGGATGATAATTTGTATTACCATGTTATAAATGAGTTATGTCATAAATGAGTATTACTTATATTTGTAAATTCAAACATAATCTATTTATTAATCGTGTCAGATAAGCAAATTTAAACTCAACCCGTTTATTAATTG